>JAFEMH010005427.1:0-163436 GCA_022495995.1 Adenophora triphylla var. japonica
ACAAGTAAAAGATAACGTTTACATCCAACTATGTCGATTGCTTTCGACACCGGTCCCGGACGTTCGGTCTTGCACGTAATGCAATCCTCATGAAATACCGGGCCGGGTGAATTGTCCGATCATTAAAGCGTCTCCCCCTCTTTACGGTGACAAGGGGAGATACCCCATCCTTCTTCCCGGCATCAAAACCCGCCCTGAATATAATAATGGTTCCGAGGATTCAACCATCGACCAATCAAGGACCCCACCTCGGCAAATTCTTCTAGGCGTTTGATCGAGGCTCTGGGTCCATTCATATTGTTGGACGGAAAGGATGAAGTTGGACCCTTACAAGGAGATTGGAACTCCCATCCTTGGCGGCTCTCAACCCTTATAACATGGCTATCCCAAATAGCGGCAACTTTGCTAGACATGGGGAGGAGTGGGTTCGGTTTTTGGATGCGCTCTTAATGACGAGGAGCCAACTCTCCTTGACATATTGAACATTGTAGAAATATCGAAAAGCTCCCATGGTCGGCTCGTACCCTAAGCTACGGCGAGAGGACAATGAAGCCGACAAGAACCCGGTACCATTAGCTCCTAGCATGGCTGCACCGCCTCACATCGTCCAAAAATTCACGAGATGAAGGGATCCGAGTGGAAGACGAAGTCCCCGTTGAAACTGTTGGAAGTAAAAATGGACAAAGTCTTGGTTATAATAAAAGTTGTCCTCTTCCTTCTTCGTCTTAAGCTCCATATAGCCCATATAAGTTAGCCTTGTACTCGCCTTTGTTTACTCCCGTATTTGGAGTACAGCTTTTCCAACATGGGATCCCCGCTCTTGGGGTCCTCTCTTGTCTCTGTCCTAATCCTTGGCCTCCTCTTCCTCGGCCTCCTTTTCTTCGGGCCAAGCGGCCACGGCTTGTGCTTCTTCCATGAAAGCATCTACTATTTGAGTAGACGAGGAGGGTTCTCCTTCTCTTCCCGTCATATCTGCATAAAGACGAGGAGAAAAAGTTAGTAACCTCGTCCATGGCTGATTTAGGACGGGGAAGGGAGATTCCCCTCCTCGTCATTTCATAAGGCCGAGGAGGGAGCCGTACCTCTCAGGCGCTCATGCATTTCGCGATCAGAGGCCGGGTAGAACAGTTCGATGTGCTCCATCATCCAGCATCCTCAAAAACTATAATGTTGGGTGAACCGAGACTCAATCCATGTATCTATTCTTGTGGAATCGGGGTATTGGAGGAATAGACGAAGTTCGAAGTAACTCTCAAGCTTTGGCCCCTTGCTTACATCATCTAGGGTGAGCATCAACCATGGACCTCTCTCTTTACGATAGACCCTCAGATTGCCAGTATGATATCCATAACGGAATCGGGGAGAATGGTCCCAAGAACGAGCCATTTCTAAGGGGAATCAAAAATGAAAGGGGGAGTTCATTCAATATTCAAGAAAGTTCATATAAAATACAAAGAAAATCAAAGGTTTGAAGTTTTGATAATTTATGAAGAAAAGCTTCATTCTTTAACAATGGTGGTTCGCCTGTTCTTGGCATATTCAAGATTCTTCCCAACAAACCCTAGGAAGCTGGAAATCAGAATCAAAATGCACAAAAGGGAAGAAATTTCATACCTGAGTTTGAAGAGATTGATGAAATCACAACAGGATGCTACTTCGTCGGAAAAAACGAGTTCACCGGAAACTGGGAATGAAGAACCTGTGTCGCCGGAGAATTTTCTTGCTATTCTCTCTCAAATACTTGGGGTTCGTAAAGATTAAAATAACAAGGGTTTTAGTTTTTATACTCCCTTAATCGGGTCAAACCCATGGGTAAAGCTAAAACCCTGTCCACGGCGCCCCAAGAATTAAATGCGAAATGATGGTTTCGGCGTGACAAGACTGGGGGGCCCCAGAATGGCAACCGTCAGTTATATGAAGCGACGCCGAGGGCACGTGTCAACCCCGTTCGTATTCCATATGACGAGGACGAGGTGACTTTCTACTCGTCCTAATCCGAGCTAGAAAGTCGGGGGCCACTGAACGGTATAAACCGAGATATGAACATGGGTTTGCTCAAGCTGAGCCTAATTGAATTGGGCCATGAATATTATCTAAATAACCAAGTATCAGGGCCGAGTAAGGTCTTCCTTGTATGACGAGGAACGTTTATCTCGGCCTTAGGTCAACATGCTCGGGCCGTCATGCCGCAAGTGACGAGGAAAGAAAAGTTCTTACCTCGGCATTTCATCACCATGACGAGGAAACAAAATTATTTACCCCGGCACATCTTCGTGTCGGCCAATCTCCAAATGACGAGGAAGCAGAATCATTTACCTCGATCTATTCGCCAAAGCCGAGGTAGAACATTCATATTCCTCGGCGTTCCGGCTAGCAGAATATACAGTCCTTATACAACAAGGATTACACATTCATGATTCAATCAGGATTGTAATCAACTATACCACTTCAAGTCAAACAAGGACTCTTTAACAGATATAATTCTCTTAGGATTACATCTTATTATCTCTTACAAGTTTACTTCAACATGGATTCTATCAATCCATCCCTATAAATACAAGCCCCATGGCTCATTATTTGGTACGTTACTTTTTACATTGGGAAAACTCTGTCCATTTGTTTTCTCATATACTGGCTTGTGAACTTACTCTCATGTAGGAGGCCTTTAGTCGGATCCGCCCCGGCTTAGTTTACGTGTTTTCTCTTATTTTCAGGCCTTGCAATCACCGGAGCAATCATCGCTTGGATTTGGGTTGAATTGACGATTTTGGCATCATCACAGTTCATTGTCGCGCGACAAGTCGGGACCCGTTTCTCCATAACTTATGGAGAAACGCGTTTCTTCCTAGATTTTGGCAATAATAAATATTGCAGCTTGTTAATGGTTTTATTAGTTGTGCTTTATTTACTTGTATATTATTTATACAACAATAAACTTACAAAATTACATTAAGACTATTTTTTATTTGGAAATGTGATATTTATTTCGGGGTTTTATCAATAAATTCTTAAATATGGTGTAATTTACCAAATAAAAACATTACATTTCAAATTCTACCTTCCCCCGGGTTGAAATCAAAACTCTCATAGAATTTCTAACCCTCTTTATAATAATTTTAAATACCGAAACTGCCCTCACCTCTCAAATACGTGACCATCTTAGTTCAGCAACAGTTCTCCTTTCCGTCTCGAGCTTGTCGGCACAACTACGATTCCTCTTTTCTGATTCACCTCCGACGGCTCCCAATCCGGACATTCATTGGCCACAACATCGATCTGAACTCCTAGCACCTGTTGCTCCAGAACGAGAATTATTGTGCTGCTCATATCGCGATTGATGAAGGAAGGGACGAGATGTGCACTTGCTCGTAGCTGCCATCATGACTTCCATGGAAGGTTATGGCAAGGCATATAGGGTTGTTCAAAAAATTCGTGTAACCGGATCGGACCAATAGAACCGGATCAGACTAGTAAAAACTGGACCAAATTAATAGTATTGGTCTGGTCCTGGTTCCAAATTTTTATGGAATCGATTATTTGATCTGATCCTGATTTCGAAAAAATATAAACGATCCTGGACTGTAACCGGACCGATTATCTACATACTCATATATATATATATATATATATATATATATATATATATATATATGCCTCTCTCACGGCACCACCATCTATCTCTCATCGATGGCGCAGCTCTCTCATCGACGGCGCAGCTGCAGCAGAAGAGAATATATGCCTCTCTCAGTTTTTTGCGTTCTCATGGCTTCCAACCTGGAGGTCATGAGTTCGATCCCCCCAGAAGTTAGAGGGAAGGCTTTCTCTCCCTAGGATTTATCTCCTAGGCGCTTCTGTGCGTGCATGTGTGTGTGTGTGTGAGTAGTGAAAAAAAAATTGCAGAACATTCGACCTCTGTTTTTTGTTGTTCCTACATTGATTTATATTTCTTTTTTTTTTGTTTCTTTGTTTTGTGTTTAATTTTTTTTTCTATTTTATGGTTAAATTTGAAGGTGAACAATTAACGTTTAATGGTGTCTATTTTGTGGTTTGAATATTAAATATTTGTGACAATTTTTTTGTTTATTTAACTAGTGATAATACTTAATTGAATATTTGTTATCGTAAAAAATTATAATATATTGTAATTTATAGAATCGACGGAACCGGGCCGAAATCAGACCAATGGGAGCGATCCTATAATGTAATGGTCTGGTCCTGATCCTATATTTTTACAGAACCGAAGTATTGGTACGATCCTGATTTTTTTAAATTTTGACAAAATTCGGACCAATCCGAACTGTGAACACCCCTAACGGCATATCTATAGTATAGTGAGAGGGGTCACTTGACCCCCTCATATTCCAATTTTTTTTCACTTTACCCCCTTTTTTTTGTGAGCATTTATATTTACTTCAATTGACCCAGTCGGATTTTATAGTATAACCCCCTCAAATTGTGTATTTATATTTTATGCTCCCCTAAATATTTATTTTTTAGATTTGTTCCAAAATAAATGTCTATATTCTAAAAAACTTGATCCCCAAATATTTTTTTACTAATTTTTTTAATCATATTTCATTACCTAATTACAAAACGAAAAGTTTAAAAAGTGAATAGCAAGAATATTTATATATCATTGTTATTAAATTTTATAAAAGATACACATTTTTGGAATGCCTCTTAATTAGATTTTTTATTTGTATTCATTAGGTATTAGTGATTAGTGATTTAGTTATATTTTAATTTGACATTTGTTAATGGTCGTTCGCCTGGATATATACTTTTTCACATAACTTTTGCGGCCTAGTTAATTTTTATCTTATTATATTTTGGGATCGTAGGCTTAGATAAATTTTAGAGTATGAATGGAATAAAAGTGACGGGCTAGGTCCAACATAAGAAGTCCAGTTATTCAGACATTATTGCCACCACATCCTTGGTAGGTCAGCCCAATTATTATAAAGCCCACGGCCCAGCATCAAAGATCAGTCGACCTAGCTCATTGTCCGACCTCCGTGGTTCCGACCTAGCTTTGTCCGACGTACGATCCATATCTCATACGGGCATTATCCGGCTATATCATTCAGTCAGGTAGACCTAGACCCATGCAGGCGACCTCGACCTACAAAGAATACATCGACCTACATAGTCTTAATACGCCTACAACTCTTTTCATAACGGAAGTCCTACAAATTAGGAGTTATTTACGTACATGATCTCTTACACAATATGATCCATGATTCTAGAAATTTCATACAATCCTACTACAATTATATCTCTTATCAACGCCTATAAATACCTTACAACATCCACGGTTTTGAGGTAATTGCTATTTGTTATTCTGAATCTCTTGTTCATTATAATTTATCAGCTTATACACCATACTTACTCTCACGCCCGTGGGTCTAAGCCGGTGATCATTCTGGCTAGTCGTGGGTTCCTTGTTTCAGGTCAAAAGCTAGGAGATCAGTCCTGATTGCTGGACGTAGACTGATTCAACACGTTTCTTGCGGCATCAGGGTAGTTGTTTGTTTAGACCACCTGCCTAAATAAATTTAAACTTATATAGAGGCTTTTATAATAATAATAATAATAATAATAATACTTATTATTATTATTATTATTATTATTATTATTATTATTATTATTATTATTATTATTATTATTATTATTATTATTATTTTCATTATTATTGGAATTCATAACTATGAAAAATAGGTTATACATGCAATATTATAATTTTAGATCTTCATTTTCCCCCTAGTCTTAAAAGTTGACCCCCTACTCTTAAAAAATGTCTCTTTTCTTAATGAATACTTTAAGCTATTACAAGAGTGATAATTGAAAATATTTTTATTAATGACTACTTTAAATTATTAAGTGGCAAAATTTTAACCCCCTTCACTTAAATTATGGGTTGTGGAACTGAGGTATATGAGAGAGATAAAGCTTGATGAAAAGTGGAGATGGCCAAAATGGGCTCAAATTCGTGGGAGGTCCGCACGGACCGTTGCCCGCGGCCCGTTTGGCCCCGGCCCGTCCAGCCCGTAACCCGTCCAGCCCGCTTTTCATACGGGACGGGCTTGGATCAAGGAAGTCCGCACGGACCGGGCTTTGGCCCGCGGATCAGAAGATCCGTTTGGTCTGTGGCCCGTTTGGCCCGTTATCAAAGAAGTCTGCACTGACGTATTTGAATTCTAAACCCTAAACCCCATATTCTAAACCATAAACCCTATATTCTAAACCCTAAACCCTATATACCCCATACCCTAACACCTATACCTTAAATTATATTTATACCAATACCCTAAAGTATACTCCCTCCGTCCCGGCGAAAGAGCCACAAAATTTGTCCGACACGCAAAATAAGAAATGTGATGTAGGAAAGAGAAAAAATTTAAATGTTGTGAGTATGAAAAATTAAATAGGAGAGAGAATGAGTGGGAGGTGATGTAAGAAAGAGAATGTTGTGAGTGTAAAAGTAAAGTAGGAGAGAGAATGAGTGGAGAGAATAGTGATTTAAGGTTTCCTTTTTGGGAAAGTGGCTTTTTAAATGGGACGCCCAAAAAGGAAATAAATGGCTCTTTCGCTGGGACGGAGGGAGTATACCTCTATATCCTAAACCTTATAATATATGCCACTCACTAAAACTAAACCCTATATATCCCATACCCTAACCCATACCTTAAATTATATGCCATATACAATTATAACTTATACATTATACCATATACCATAAATCATTTATCATAAACCTTATACCCTAAACCATTTATCATATATCTTATACCTTAAACCCTATATTACATATCATAAACTCCATGCATATCATAAATCATTATCATATATGTAAAGAAATGTTTACTAATATTATTGATAATTGAATATTACATAATAGTAATAATTTAGAGAAAAATATTTAATAATAATAATAATAATAATAATTTAACTATTAGAAAATATTAATAATGCTTTTACTTTACACCAACCCCTAAAGTATTTACCATATTGCTCAAACTGAAAAAAAAAAAAAAAAACTATAAATCTTACTCTAGGACGTAGGGAGTAAAAAACGTCTAAAATATTATTTTCTAGTCAATAAAAAAATAAAAATAAATAAAGGATAGTTCGTCCCTCTTTTCTTTTATATACTTTCATTTGTTTATCTTTTTTCTATATTTTTTTCTATACATTTTTGTAAAAAAAAATTACTAATAAATATGTCTAAAATATTATTTTCTAGTCAATAAAAAATTAAAATAAAATAAAAAATAAATATAGGGTAGTCCGTCCCTCTTTTCTTCTATATACTTTCATTTGTTTAGCTTTTTTATATCTTTTTTTATATACCTTTTTGTAAAAAAAAAAATCACTAATAAACAAAGTCTAAAATATTATTTTCTAGTCAATAAAAAAATTAAAAAAAATAAAGGATAGTCCGTCCCTCTTTTCTTTTATATACTTTAAATTGTTTAGTTTTTTTCTATCTTTTTTTATATAACTTTTTGTAAAAAAATCACTAATAAACAAAGTCTAAAATAGTATTTTCTAGTCAATAAAAAATTAAAATAAAATAAAAAATAAATACTCCCTCCGTCCCATTAATAACTTCACCTTTTACCCAAAATGGCGTTCCGTTAGAAGCTTCACCTTTCCTTTTTTGGCAAAGAATCTTTACTATTTCCTCCACTCATTCTCTCTCCTATTTCACTATTACACTCACAACACTTTTCAAATTTACTATTTCTTCCACTCATTCTCTCTCCTATTTTACTATTACACTCACAACATTTTCTTCACCCTTAATTTACGTGTCAGACCTAAAATGGTGAAGTAATTACTGGGACGGAGGGAGTATAGGGTAGTCCGTCCCTCTATTTTTCTATATACTTTCATTTGTTTAGCTTTTTTATATCTTTTTTTTTATATACCTTTTTGTAAAAAAAAATCACTAATAAACAAAGTCTAAAATATTATTTCCTAGTCAATAAAAAATTAATAAAAAATAAAAATAAATAAAGGATAGTTCGTCCCTCTTTTCTTTTATATACTTTAAATTGTTTAGTTTTTCTTCTATCTTTTTTATATACCTTTTTGTAAAACAAATCACTAATAAACAAAGTCTAAAATATTATTTCCTAGTCATTAAAAAATTAAAAGAAAATAGAAAATAAATATAGGGTAGTCCGTCCTTCTTTTCTTTTATATACTTTCATTTGTTTAGTTTTTCTATCTTTTTTAATATATAAAACAACTAATTTTCTTATGTCTAAGTGATTTTATATTTTTTTAAAAAAAATCTTATTAAATACTAAATTTCTTTTTATTTTTTCATATGTTTTCTGATATTTTCCATGTTTTTTCTGATTTTTTTAAAAAGATAAAAAATGAAATAAAAAATAGGAAAACCCGTTTGGCCTGTGGGTTGGTCCGTACGGACCAAACGGGCTGGCTTGGACATCCAAATTGGGATGGGCCAGGCCGGGTTTGGGCCTGTTTCATCAAACGGGCTGACGGGCTTCAACCCGTCCGCCCGCGAATTGATTCGTACGCGTCGAATCGGGATGAGCCGGCCCGTTTGGCCATCACCGATGAAAAGAAAAGGAAGAAGAAAGATAAATTTTTTTGAAAATATTAATAAAGAGGCTGAAAAGTCCTTTTTCGAAAATGTTATAAATAATTTATCACCGATGAAAAGAAAAGGAAGAAGAAAGATAAATTTTTTTGAAAATATTAATAAAGAGGCTGAAAAGTCCTTTTTCGAAAATGTTATAAATAATTTATAGTACTCCCTCCGTCCCAATAGAAGCTTCACCAATTATCTAAAAGGGCGTCCCGTTAGAAGCTTCACCTTTCCTTTTTTGGACATAAAATATTATTATTTCCTCCACTCATTCTCTCTCCTACATTATTTTAATACTCACAACACCATTATAATTTATTATTCCCTCCACTAATTCTCTCTCCTATTTTCAAATTACACTCACAACATTTTTTTTTCCCTCCCATTACCATAATTCCCGTGCCCAAGAAAAATGGTGAAGCAATTGATGGGGCGGAGGGAGTATTTTTTTTGGCTTTTGAAATGTGGATTACAGCTATAACTGCAGTCTACAAGGAAATGGTTTTATAACAGCCCAACAATTGCTTTGTTAAAAAAAAAGGCCTACTCTCATTTTCCATACAGAAAAAAAAATAGTTTTTTTTTTTTTAGGAACTTGAAAGTTTGTAAGTTTCTAGATGGTTCAGATGAATAATGATGTACCCCTCCGTCCCGGAACAATCTTCACACTTTTCCTTTTGGGCATCTCAAAACTTACTTTACACATTTAAAACTTACCTAAAATGGAAATGAATTTTTACTATTCCCTCCACTCATTCTCTCTCCTACATTATTTTAATACTCACAACACCATTATAATTTACTATTCTCTCCACTCATTCTCTCTCCTATTTTATTTTCACACTCACAACACTTTCAATATAATACTCCCTCCTTAAAACCAGTGCAAACAGTGTTTGTGAAGATTGTTCCGGGACGAAGGGAGTATTGATAAATAATTTTTTATTTTAAACAACTGATAAATTAAGTCGTATGTTGTTTAAAATGTATGTATGACTGCTTTCGTTAATTCTTATCTTTTAACAAATTTGATTTCTTGATTAATTAAAGGGCATGCGATATCAGACAATTGTGAAATCACAGAATCGTGGAATCAATTTATCTATATTATTTTTAATGTTATTTGACAACAAAATCATGTCATTCCTAAGGCTTTATGAGAACAAATTCGTGGTGATCAATTGATTTCTCAATTGTTTAAAGAGCAATGACATCACACAATTGCGAAATTAATTTGACATCACACAATTGCGAAATTAATTTATCAATGTTATTCCCTAGGCTTTATGAGAACAAATTCGTCGTTATCGTTAAGCAACTGAGAAATTGAGTCATCAATTGTGAAAAATCGATATATGAATTTATCAATTTTTGTACTCAAATTTGAACAAATGAAAAATGAATATATCAGTTTTATACTCACTCAGGTATAATGAAAAATGATTTTCTCAATCTTTTACAAATGAAAAATGAAATTCTTTATTTCTAAAATTTGAATCATATCATGAGTGTACATTTTTTATTTGTATTGATGATACGATTAAAACGATTTTCAAAATTATTTTTTCGATTATTAGATATTGAAATATTGCATTTTAAAATTTTGAGGAAAAAAAAAAGAGAAAAGAGAGAAAGAGGGAGAGAGAATGAGAAACGTTGACTAGGCCCAGGGCATAGCGCCAGCTAGCTGACGGAGGGTGTCCACGTGTGAGTGTTGTGAGGTGGGGGGGAGGGGCATTTTGGTTCAACGAAAATTTAAGGACTTTTTGTCAAATTTCAAAAATTTCTGTTTTATTGATATTTTTTTTATTACTAAGAAATTTATTGGTCAAAACCTCTTATTTATTTTGGGACAGCTTAAAATACGATATTTATTATGGAGGGAAAGTAGGATACATATTATTATGCATATAAGCCTAATCCGCCAATTCATCAACAACAAAATGGGACACTAAAGTCTTGTTTGGCAGAAAAGAATTGATGCTAGTGGCATCTAGTTGAGAAGAAAAATCCTACTTCATTCAGGGGTTGACATATAAGTAAACCCCCAAATTCCATTACAAAAAGTAGATAAGAATCCAAATGCTAATTAGATTTCTTCCAAGCCAAATAATTTTGTTGGTGTTTAATTCCATTAGAAAAAGTAATCCAGATAAAGCCGTGGCCAAAACGCAACGACTTGTACAAAGTAAAGTTAAAATGTGTAGCTTTCAAGGTCAATTTCTTCAAATATTGCAATGGGGGCCAAGGAAGACTTGTTTGTTTAGCCGTTTGATATTAAATCCATCATGTTGTAGAGATTTTTCATTGGTAATTTTTATTTTTCCAAAATTAATATTATACTATTTTAATTATAACGTTTTAGCAACTCTGTTCATAAAGAGTTACTTTGTGGTAAGAGTCAAAATTCACAATGTGTGAAATCTCGCATTCAATTCCTTCCTTTCTATGTCTTTAAGAACATCATTATAAATTATCTATAGTATAAATGGGGGATGTCTTTGCTACAGTTCTTTGAACAGTAGCAAGTGACGAAATCCCCATTTTGCCCTCATACTTTTGTTCCTTTCCCATTTTGTCCTTAAATATTTTTTTTTTAATTTAAAATTTTTTTTTTTAAAAAAATCACGTGGCCTTGGACACGAACATGTACTAGTAAAGGGATGTACTAGTAACCAACGGTCTCATGGCCTGGTGGTATCTTGGCCGGCTTTCCTACGGGAAGGTCGGGGGTTCGATCCCCCCTGTGGGGGATCTTGTGGATTAATTCTTCCATTGGGTTTCAGGAGCCTTGGAGTCCCCCGGTGCACATCCGTGCAGTTAAGGAAGCAGCATTGCTGGGCTTGCAACCTCAGTGTGGGGAGTTCAACTGTCGTGTTGTAGGAGGGCTCCCTTGGGGCCAGGAGTATAAGGGGTGCTGTCACCCTGGCTGCCTCGGGCATATACCGCGATTTACATCCCCCAGCACTCTGAGGGGCCGGAGCCTTGGGGTCCAGAATTAGTCCGACGTAAGTTGGGAACCTGGGTATCAAAGAAAAAAAAAAAAAAAGGGATGTACTAGTAAAGGGATAAGTGGGAACCCCTACTGATCCTATTTAAAAATAAAAGTTTTAGCAGCATGGATCCTATATGCAGTAACATTGCTCAATAATTGTTGTTACATTAAATTAATCTTGTAATTTCAAATTCAAAGATTACTCCTCAATTAATTTTTTAATCTTGTGAGTATTAGTCCCCAAAGTTTTTGATCTTTTGAGTATTAGTTCCTAAAGTAGTGACTCAGTGGTAAATCAAGTCTCACCTTCTGTTAGATTTAGGATTCGATTCCTCCTATTTTTTTCTTGGCCTGAAACATCATAAAAAGAAAAAAAAAAAGTATTACAAACTTATGTGAATTTCAAACTAATTTTTTTCTCCAAAATTCAAAAATTGAAATTGGGTTGTTAATGATAGTTCCATCTTTATCATGGGTCAGTTTTGGGGCATTTACCAAATAATCTCTCTAAAGAAATAATACTACTTCCTAGGACAATTTCTAATTTGCTTAACCATTTAGTCCCTAGCTTAATAATTACACCCTCCCAACATTTTACTAATTAAAAACCTTACACTACGGCAGATTAAGAAGAAAAATAAGAATGTTAAACGCAGGAAAGAAGGACAAGGGAGTAGTTTTAAAAAAAAAAAAATTTTTGAAGGTTTGAGGTTATTATAAATTTCTCTTTTTTGTTGTTAATGTTTTGAAAATCGACTTTAAATCATTTTAATAAACTTCTAGTATTACAAAATTGTTCTTTCTACTGTTTATTTATTAATAGTGAACTTAGTAATCTAAGAAAATGAATACTCCCTCCGTCCCACGTGAATACAAACTTATTTCCTTTTTGGTCCGTCCCACGTGAATACTGATGACGCCACAGCTTTTCGGGGTCAGGAGCGGTTCAAGGATATCTGGCTAGGATATATTTGGTGGATTTGTGTACCTAGATCACAACACAAACAAGCACCGTTAAGGTCAAAGTTGGATGTTACTCCAACTCAGGCCCTCGGGTGTGAGAGTAAGAATACTGAGTAATAAGGCTTTGAATACCTCTGGAGTGTGTGTGTTTAGGTTTAGAGAGTAAAAGAGCTTACTCTATTGTATATGGAACTTACCTTGCCAAAGGGGGTAAAGGCCTTCTATTTATAGGCAATGCCATGGTGCTTGTTGAGGTAAGCAATGAGATCGGCCACTAGGGGCACTTTGGTATTTGACCGGCTACACGTGTCCGCGGCTAATTGGTCTGTCGGGGAGGGAACATTGGCTCCGTCCAGGGGGACATGGCCGAAAGAGACATGAGCCGTGTAGCCGGCTTATTGCATTAAATGGAATAGTAAGTGCGCGGGTGAGCCGCATTGAATGCGTGATGGGGAGGCGGCAGTGGCCTGTCGAGCCGGTAAGCTAACTTGCTCGGTAAGGCTTGACGTGCTTAAGGGAAAAGATGTGCCGCGGTCGACGTTGTGCCGCGCAGTCAAAGATATATGACGCGAGCACGGTTGATGCGGGCATGACTCATGCGGGCACGGATCCAGCGAGCAGGGTCCCAATGGTCCTCGAAGAGGATGATGCGAGGAGGGACACGATCTTGACCACAAGGGCCTATTTGTCCGCGGTCTCCCCTCCCGCGGTCTAGGAACTGCCACGTCACCGGTTCCTTGGACTAGGCAGGCGCGGGCCCGGTCCGGTAGATCCGGGCTCATCAATGGCCCCTAGCTCCAAGTGTGATTATTTATGGTGCGAGTGAGGAGCTACTGAAGCTCGGTCTGCCTCAACTGCTCCTCGCGCGAGCACCAGTGTTAGCGCTTTTGTTGCTGTTGCCTGGCCCCATGGGCCTAGGGGAACGTTCGGGAGGCACCAGTGAGTGACACGTGGTCCCCTGCATGGCGTGCCTCCCGGTTAACAGGTGAGCCCCTTGGCGGATGAAAAGACGGGTTAGTGGTACATCGAGGGTACGTGTCGCTCATCGAGGGGGTAATAAATGCAAAAGGCATTTAATTTTTGAATTTTCAAACGTTTGGAAACGGTTCGTGGTCGAGGTAGGATTTGTGGGCTAATTAATACGGGTTAACGGGTTAACCCGCATAGGTAGGCCTTATAAATACCAAACCACTTAAACCTCAAACCCTTTTTACCGTTTCCAAACCTTCAGAGCTTTTGAGAGAGAAATCTTCTTTGCGAAATCCAAGCTAGTGCTTTCCGAATCCCTTTCTCAATCCTTCTCTCGTAAGTATTGGGTGCTTTTCTTCTTCATCTCCTTCTACTTTTTCTTTTACGAGTTTTGAACGAGATGACCACTCGTGAATTTGGACCCCGCCGTCCCATAGAACTAGGAGATGGATCCACCTCGATATCTTTGCAGTGCAGCGTAAACGGGTGGTGGTATCTTTAGGAAGGTAGGATTGGGGTGGATAAGGCTATCCCTTAGGTGTTTCTGTTTTACGTGAGAGAGATGATTGGGGGCCTTTTGTCCCACCCGGTTGTGGGAGGCCAAGAAAAGTACATCTACAATCGTAATGTCTTAGTCTTGAGGGATCACCGAAGGCTAAGAAATTTTGTAATGGGGGTTTTGTGCGGGTTTCCCCGCAGAGAGAGATCGGGCTACGAACGCAGTTGAACTTGTGAGGAGAGCGATCCGTGTCCCCGAACAGATAAGCGGTGGGAGAAGTGTGAGCTAATGGACCCGAACAAACCAATCTTTGCCGCAGACACCGGCACTGAATGACCCGCTGGATGTCTGTCACGAGGACCGTATTTCCCAACGTGGTGCCCGCGGCCCACAGGGATGTTAACCCAATTGATCCGAGCGTAGCGAGGAGCCGGAGCCTCCCGAACTTTGAGACCTCTGGATCCGGTGAGGTTGAATCAGAGATGGTCCCTGCCCGTGGTGACCCCACCGGTCTCTTTGGCTCCTCGAGCTCGGAGACCGAAGAAGATGACCAAGAAGAGGGGGATAGGAGGGTAGCGGGGACCCCCAAGAAGGCCACTGAGACCACCAATATAGTGGATGCCTTCGAGAGCTCGACTCAGGAGGAGGAGGAAGTGATTGTGGCCCTGCCCGAAACAAAGGCAAGAGGCCGGTAGGGAGGTGAATCCTGGCCGTGGCCGTAAGAAGGCCAAGGAGGTGGCCACCATTGATTGGGAGGAGAACATATACGAAGTGTATAATGTGGACCGCAATGCCTATCGTGTCCGCACCTTAGGACATGTTCATCTGAAGGACAAGGACAAACTGCGGCCAGAGACGGTAGCTGATGTCCGCGAGGGACAATAAGGCCTGCATTTTTATGGAGCCCGGTTTGAGAACGGATTGAGGCTGCCTGGACCCCTTCTTCTATTTTTTTTACGGAGTTTAATTCTCGCCCTTTGCCCATGCACTCCGACTCCCGATGCCATCAGGGCCATTGTCTCTTTTATCGCGGTCTGCGGATTCCAAGGCTATGAACCTACCACAGTAGGGCTTTTTATGCTTACTACGAGAACCGGATCATTGCGGCAATATTTTGAGTTTGAAGGCTAGGAATTATTCTACCCGAACCTTCTCTCCTCCCTCAAATAAATTTGACCCAATGGAACCAAAGGGACATCTTGGTCATTGAGTCTAGGTTTGGATGGCCGCTTCTCAGAAACCCTCAAATCCGATCCCAGATGAAGGTGGCCGCGAGTAGCTATCCGCACTTCCTCCGCCGATGCCCGCTGCCGTGCCCCAGAGAAATATCGGCCCGGTATTTGGAGAGCGGGGATGAGCCCGTATATGACGTGGGCGCCGTAGTGGAGGATGAGCCTCTGCGATCTACTCGGGGTGGCTCCTCGCGGGGAGGGCGCCCCTCATGCCCTGAGTAGTAATAGAGCCTCTGCCCGCGACCACGATTGGCGGGTGCACGAACATTACCGGTTCGAGGCGGGCCGTTGTAAGACACATCTTTGGGCGGCGAGTGCGATCCCCCGAAATAATTGGTCTACGATTCCACTATGAAAGCTGTTTTGCCAATTTACTTTGCTTTTGATTTTGAGCTTGTTTTGCTAACCATTTTTCTTTCCCTCCCGAGTAGATCCGGACTCCGTACAATTTCGATGGCTCCTCCACTAAGCTGTTGCTCAGCGAAGGCCAAGAACATGAAGGCCAACAAAGAAGGCCGCCACGAAGAGCGGAGAATGAGATGGGAGGGTTCCCTCGAAAGACAGGCGTGCTGTTGTGGCGGGAAAGCGGGGATACTGCACTGCTCCCGAGAATCATTCGGCGGGAACTGCCTCCACCTCCCCGGGTCCTCCACCACCCACCGCTGTCCGGGCGTCATCTCACAGCCGCACTATTGCCTCCGGGCATAATCGGGGAGCAATCCAAGAAGAGACTGAGAGAGATGCGGATGCGGCGCACGGGGAGAGGTCTTCCAAGACCCAGAAAGTGGTGGATACCTCTGTTCGCAGCCCCCCTGCTGCTGACACCGCTTCTACCACTGCTCCCCCAATCGCGGGGACAATCTGCCCAATCGCCTATCCTATCTCCTCCCTGGCCACCCGCGAGGCATGGGAGAAAAGGAAGCAGTGGGGGATGTACCCGCCATTACTTGGGGTAGACCTATATGCCTTGCGCCCAAAATTAGCTTGTGGGCATTGGGCTTATCAACCGGCTCTTCGCCCCAGACTTCTACCACCCGGGTGGGTGAGAAGGAGAACCCGTCGGCCTTTGATGGGGGATATTGGGGTTGCCACTGCGAGGTAGGGACCTTTCTTCCGACTTCCTCACTTAGCCTTTGATTTTCTACCTTATCCTCGACTTTCTTCCTCGCGAGGTGGAGCATGAGGCCATGAGGCTCAGGGAGACTTGTGACGGCACGTCCGCCGAGATCGCCAATAATACCAAGGACTGGCGGGCAAACTCCATGGCTTGGAGCGAGGCCCGGGAGAAGGTGGGTACTCTGAGCTCCCTCACGGATGCCGAGGAAAAGGAGGCTCACCACCAAGGAGTCCGATCGAAGGGCTTCCGGGAGAGGGTGACTGAAGTGGAGCAGAGCCTAGAAAAAGGCAAAGGGTCGGCGGAATGAGCTCCGCGAACACAAGACCAGGCTGAGCAAAGGAATGAAGAGCTCGCAACCAAGCTGGGAGGCTGCGGAGGAGTCTGGTCAAACTCCTGGAGGCTAAGAGCGACGAGCTCTCCGAGAAAGCCCATACCTCTCACGCAGTTTGAGCTGGAGAGGGAGAGGATGCGGCCGAGGCTCGCGAAGAAGGCTGTAGAGGAGTATAAGAACTACGACCGGTTCACCGCGGAGTGCTTGGCCCGGTACGAGGGCGAGGTGTCCAGGACACGAGATCCGGAACCGCGGCCACGGGCATGTTCTCCGCGCGACGGTTGGCCGTAATTGGCTCGGCTGGGTTGCTGCGATGCGGAGTGTGTGCCGGGCATGCGCTAGTTCCCTTTTCCGAGGAAGAGGTCAAGGGTTTGGATCTCTCACGGCGGCCTCTCTGCCCCCGGTGGCCGAAGTGGCCGCCCTCGGACGATCTCAGGCCCGGATGCTCTGCGCTTCGGGGACAACCGCTTTATCCATAGGGGATGCCACAGCTCGGATTCTTCCGGGGGGGCCAGCCGCTTGGAGATCCTATTCCCGGCGGGCGGCTCCGCACCCGGCCTCCGCCGAGCAACAAGGCGCTCCTCATGCGAGGTGACCCAGGAGACCGGCCACCGCCCTCCCGACTCACGGACTCCGAAGCGGGCACAGGGGTGCGGCCACGAGGAAGCCGAAGTGGGCAAGCGATGGAGCGGCCGTCGAGGAGCCCAGGAAAGCTCCCTCGGTATAGGATTTTTGTTTTTTCTTGTTGTAATAGATTAGGACCTTTTTGTAATAGTGTAGGAACCTTGTAAATATTTCCTCAACATAAATAGAAGAATTTTTCCACTTGGCTCCTTTATTATTTATCTTAATTGCTTGTCTCGTAGGCTATTTTTGAGTAGTTTGGCAATTTTCGAGCACCTCGGTACTTGCATTCTTGCCTATTACTTTTCCGAGCGTTTTTGACTTGCAATTAACTTTATACTCTCCTTACGCGGGCGGCGGCTAGTAGGCCCTTTGCCCGCATTTTTGAGTTTTCCTAACTCTTTATTCAAAACCACTTAGGCTTTTCGTGAGGAGTCGGCCTTATTCTTCTATGATCGCGTTTGTTTAGCCTTGTGGCAAAGTTAGGGAGTCTTGACCCCGGTTGTCTATTGGCTTTGTTAAACTAGTTTGATCACTCTCATCCATTTACACTTATTCCCGGCCTTGCGGTACGTGGTGTAAGTCAAAAGTAGCAAGGCAAGCATACTTTCGTAGGGCATGCGAGAAGGTGGCCGTGAGGCTATTGTCCACGTATGACGAAGGTAGGAGCATATTTTAGCATAGAGGCCCTTTAACCCCCTGGCATGCATCTGTATCCCCTTATTGGAGGTTCTCACTTATTTGACCACTTTATTCAAAACTCCACTAAGGTTTTTCGTGAGGGTCTCGTGGCGATCAGTGAACGGGCTTATATGTAGGCCTTTGTCACATACGGGCATGCGAGTAACGGCCACTAACGAGGTCCTTCGCGCAATTAGTGGGTCCGGACTTCAGGTCATTGTCCCCACTAGAGTCCGTAGGCACGGGCATCATGGCCTTTGTACCTACGTTCATCTATATCCACTTATTCTTGGTGGTGTCACGCGAGCGTGACAGAGGGAGTCCTCCCGCGATCACGGTACGGATCGTAATGGATCTTTGTACATATATAGGCATGCGGATCCTTAGATCTTTGCGCATCGGTAAGTAGGAGCTCATATGTTGGCTCTTGAACTCATTGGCATCCGCACGCGGGCATCCACCTTAGCTTTTGAAAGGTGGTGGGAATTGATTTTGCATCAAAATATGATGATAACTTCTCCACTTATATATATATAGTCTATACTCCTTCCAAAAATTACAAAGACTTCAAAGAAGTATCTCTTAAGGTGAGTCGCTATTCAGGAGTGCTTAAGCTCTTACTCCCTCTTTTGGTCGCAACATATAGGTGCCCTCTTTGACTATCTTTGTAACCTCATATGGACGCTTCCCATTTCGGGGACGGCTTGTTGAAACCGGGTTGGGTCCCTTGGACCTCTACGCTTACGAGTACCCGAGTCTCCCAGCGAAAAACTCCTTTTATTTACTCTTTTATCATGGTGCTTCTTCGCTTTACTGTTTGTAGTTCACCATTTTTTCATGTGCCCGCATTCTCTTTCCTTCGAGATCGTCCAGGTCACACCTTGTTTGCCTCGTTTTGAGACTCGTCGAAGTATGTGACTACTGTACGAGGGTAGGGCTACCTCAGCTGGAGCCATTGCCTCGACCCGTACGTGAGCGAGAAGGGAGTTTCTCCTGTTGAATTTCTTATCGTGGTGCGGACAACCCACAATGCGATGCGGAGCTCGTCCAACCAACGTCCTCCTCGTCCTTCCAAATTTTTCTTTAAGGCGGTTAGGACTAGCTTGTTCGCGGCCTCGAAGCTTGACCATTTCCCCGAGGATAGGCAAGCTGCGGACTTACGGTGTTGCACCTTCATTCTCACACATTCGGCGGTGAATTTTGCGGAGAATTGGGTGCCATTATACTGAAATTATTGCTCGGGGGAACCCCAATCGACAATAGATGTGGTCGTGGACAAAACTGATAGTGTTATCCTCGGAAATAGTGGCCAAGCCCTTTGCTTCCGTCCACTTGGTAAAATAATCCACGGCCACCACAGCGTACTTGATGCTTCCTCTAGCCGTTGGAAATGGTCCAATAAGATCTATCCCCCACGTATCAAACGGCCACGTTGGTACTACCAAAGTCTGCTCTGTTGATGGTAGTCTAGGGATGTCCGCAAATCTTTGGCACTTATCACATTTTCTAACATACTCCTGCGCATCCCTTCTCATTGTGGGCCAAAAGAATCCTTGGAATTTGATCTTGTACGAGAGGGTGCGAGCACTGGATGTCCGCCCACAAACTCCTTCATGAACCTCATAGAGTAAGTTGGTGACCATGTGAGTCTTAACACATCTTAGTAAAGGTTTGGTGAATGATCGCCGAAAAAGCACCCCATCGAGGACGAGGTATTTCGCGGACACCGTTCGATGGCTCACAGCCTTTCTTGGATCCTCGGGGAGGGTTTGCTTCTCGATGTAATCCTTCATTTCATCCACCCGAGTCCCTTACTTGATCCTCAATATTGTTTATACGTATTCGATCTATAGCGAGGTCTCTCAGTGAATTCAATCGGCAATTTGTCTCCAACTCACCAATTTCTTGCTCGGTTATTCTTGAGAGGAGGTCGGCTTCCACATTGTCCTCTCTCATGACTTGGTTCATTTCATAGTAAGTGAAATTTTTGATGAGGGTTTTTGCAAGGTCACAAGATGCGAGTTAGTCTTGGGTTGATAGTATCATACTCCCCCTAATTTGATTAACTATGAGGCGAGAGTCACTATTGATCTCAATATTACGAACTCCCAAGTCTCTTGCCGACTCCATGCCCGCTATGATTGCTTCATATTCGGCTGATTGTTTGATGCCTCGAACTTGAACCTCAAGGCCCTCATGAATTTCTCCCCGCGGGGTGCAATCGAAGTATGCCCGCTCATTTGATTAACTTGCTCGCGGAGCCGTCCACATATAAAGTCCACACCTCTTACGGACGCTCCCTTGGTTGAACAATTTACGTGCTCGGGCTTTTGGGTCATCTTACGATTACGCTCGCTTTCTTTTTTAGGTCGTCATTAATTTGAATGATGATTCTACTACAAAATCAACTAAGGCCTGCGCTTTGATTGTCTTTCTCGGGGAGTAGGTGATGCTGGAACTCGGTGAGCTCTATAGACCAAGCTAGCATTCTCCCCGAGGACTCTGGTTTTATGTAAAACCTTTCTAAGCGGGGCCTCGGTTAGTACGGTTATAGGATGTGCGGAAAAGTAGGCTCTTAATTTTCGAGCGGTCTGACAAGCAAGGCGTAAGCTAACTTTTCTATATTAAGATAACGCCCTTCTACGGCGGACAATGCCTTACTTACATAATAAAGCTGGTTTTTGGGAGTTATTCTCCTCCCTCACAAGAACATTTACTCTTGCCCGGATCGATGCGGCTAAATATAGAAAAAGCTCTTCTCAGAGCACCGGCTGCTGAGTAGAGGTGGGTGCCCGAGGTATGTCTTGACTTCTTCAAAAGCCCGATGGCACTCAGGTGCTCCATGTAAATTCATCGACTCTCTTCCCCCTTTGAGAGTTTTGAAGAAGGGGAGGCATCTCTCTATTGGCCAGACCGCGAGATGAAGCGGCCAAGTGCGGTGATGCGACCATTGAGTTTTGTACATCCTTCACGCGGGCGGGAGGTTTCATGTCTAATAGGGCCTGGATTTTCTCGGATTAGCCTCTATCCCTCTTTGGTTGACCATGAATCCGAGAAACTTGCCCGCCTTGACCCCGAAAGCGCACTTAAGGGGGTTTAGCTTCATCTTGTTATGGCGCAAGTTTTTGAAGGTTTCCTCCACATCGAGCTCGTGGGAGTTTTCCTTAGTTTTTATGACCATGTCGTCAATGTAGGCCTCTAGATTTCTGCCTAGCTGGTTTTTAAAGACCGGATTGACCATGCGGCGATATGTGGCTCCTGCATTTTTTAGCCCGAAGGGCATCATAGTGTAGCGGTATGTCTTGCCGCAGCAATGAAGGCTACGGAGCGGACATCTTCGGGAGCCATCTGATCTGGTGGTAGCGGAGTAGGCATCAATGAAGCTTAGAACCACGTGTCCGGCTATAGAATCCACCAATCTGTCTATGCGAGGAAGAGGAAGCAATCTTTGGGGCATGCCTTGTTGAGATCGGTGAAATCAACGCACATCCTCCATCTGCCATTGGATTTCTTAACCATGACCACATTGGCCAGCCACTTGGGGTAGGAGATCTCCTTTATTATCCCCGCTTTTAGCAACTTTTCCACCTCTTCCTTGATGGCAATCTCTTTCTCCGGGGAGAAATATCTGGATTTTTTGGTGAATGTTTTTGAAGGAGGGGTCATCGTTGATTTTATGGAGGATCACGTCTCGGCGATGCCTTGCATATCTTCCACCCTCAGCGAATACATCGCAATTTGCTCTAAGGAACTCAATAAGTATCCTTCTTTCCTCATTTGTGAATTTCCAGCCCAACCTTAGCTTGTTTGCTCGGGAAGTGGGGATTGATTACCACCTCCTCGAGCTCGTCGTTAGGTTGAAGGTCGTGATTTCACGATTGTGCGGGGAGTCAATGACAATAGTTGGGGGGTTGACACGAGCTTCGGTCGGCGTTGCCATTGAATATATGATATCGCGGTCAATTTCCCCCTCTATTCCTCGATCAATATATCCTCCTCAGCGAGGGCGACCCTGCTTTGATTTTACGCTCATCTTGAGCTCCACCTTTGTGGAATGGAAAGAAAGCATGCCAATTGGTACGGGTGGCGGCGGGAGTGCAAGGGCTTTCCCCTTTGTTGATTTGTCCTCGCCTTTTCCTCTATTATTTTGTCCTTGCCCTCTATCTGCGCGGGCGGGATGTACAGCCTTTCTGTTCTTTCCTTTTTTCCTCCGGTGCTCGGAGGAATCTCCCGGCTGGTTCTTGATGGTAGCAACCCCGGGGGTGTTAAATTTCACCCTTTGGTGGGGACGGACGCAACTATTCCCAATTCGGCTGGCCGATTCTGTAGAATGGCATTGTATTGGGAAGGAAGATCGACCACCATGAAAGTTATCTTGGCCGTCTTCTGCGTGGGTTTTTCTCCAATAGCTACGTCAAACACAATCGTCCCCTTTACCCTTACAGGCGTGGTTTGTGAAGCCTTCGAGCATGCCCGCATATGGAGTGAGATGTGCTTAGTCATTCTCATTCCAATCAAAGTATGGTAGTAAAGTATGTCGCGGGCGGCTCCGAGTATCTACCCGACACACGGCCTATGTTTGCCGGTTGATTCTCATTACGAGGGTGAGTGGGCGTGTGGAATGAAAAAGGGTGGAGGCAAGTTCACTCCTTTTGAACCCAATTTCCGGCTCTTCCTCCGGGGCGAGGCGGGGATGGAAAAAACCTTCTCTAATGTCCGAATTTGGAGAGACAATCGCCTACTAGTGGGAGGCTCCTCCCAGTGAAGTTAATGTCGTAGTCCCCAAAATCGTCATCATTATTATCTCTTTCATTCCTGTCGGTCCCCGGGTGTGTCGTGCCGCTGGCGATCATTGTTATTGGGGGCGTATTGGTTCCCTTAACCCACTTGGTTAGCTCCCGTTATTAATTTTCTGTTTGGATTACTCGCTTGATGGAAACAATCCTCGATTAAGTGCCGTGGTCGTTGTGAAACTCACGGAATTTAAGTCTACTCCTCTCATTTGGCTTTCGAAGCATGGGGGGAGGAGGAGGAAAGTCTGAGGCTCTCATGATCACCACCCTTGGGTCGGTGAGCTCTGTATAAACTGTTTCGGCCACGGCCTTTTTGAGCCTTTCCGATCCCCGGCCTCTGTTTTTGCCACGATTATTGGCATGAGCGGGCTCAGGGGTGGTCTCACTGGACTTGGCTTATCCTTTCTTTCGCGAGATGCTCGTGGAGCGGAGCACACTAGGCTCTTCGGCGGAGGCAATGGCCGATGCCACTTTCATACATTTCCTCCATCGATTTAGGTTTCTTTGGAGGCAAAATTCATTTTGAGGAAGGAGTTGCGAGGCCGCCTTCAAAACATAGTCGATGTCCCCCTCGTCCGGGTCCACAATCTCCTCGCTCACCTTCTGAACCGGGATATATAATCTTTTGTAGGCTCATTTGGTGCACCTTGACACGGACAAGATCTGTCTTTGGTCTAGCGGGCACACGCTGCTCCGGCAAAGGCATTGAGGAAGAGGACTACGGGCGGCGAATGATTTGGATCTGCGGGGCTTGAGGGCTAGCATCGAGATAGGGCCTTGCCGGTGAAGGTCGCGACAGCTTTGCACATCAGTGACTCATCCGCGGAGAATAAAGCCATCGGCCCTCAAATCTTCCCATATGACTTTTGGCATTTTGGATCCGTCATAGGTGTCCATCTCAGGGGGTTTGCCGCCTTCCGGATCGGTGCCGCGCAATTTTATCGGCGAAGGCGTCCATAGTGCGGCCACACTTCAGGCGGCCTTCGATGGGTTTCCCACATCTTCGCATGAATTCCACAAACTCGGGGTTACGATCATCAACCTTTTGCTTTTTAGCCCGTGGAGTCACGGCCTTCTCCTTGGCGGAGCCGGTGCAGCTTTGGACTTCGCACGGTGATTTGCTGTGCCTCTTCCCCCTTTCCTCGCTATCATCTACATGCACCACGCTCCGTCTGGCCTGGCCATCCGCGCTCGAGGTCGGTCAACCTTTTGCCCCCAGCCTTGACTAGCAAGCGAGTGTGCGGGAGCTCGTTGGGAGAACCTTTGTGACCCTTGAGGAGGCTGTAGCCCTCCATTGGCCTCTATTTCAAATATTTCCATCTCCGCGTCGTTGATGGCCATGGCTTCCGCGACCGGTTTGGATTTGGAGGCTAGGATTTCCTTCCTTCTCGGGATACGTTGCAGGGAAAGTGGGGTGGTCGGATTGGTGTTTTTATGCGAGCTTGGGGAGTTTTGGGCTAGTGTTTAGTAGGGCTTGAGCTTTCTCGGCCACGGGCTTCCTCGGTTAACCGGTGGAGAACTCGTTGAGTGGGGATTTTGAGGTGAGAATGGGCCCCCATTACATTGAAGACAGAGTTGGTTTGCCTTTCCCTATTGTTATTGGAGGGTTCGGCTTGGTTTTCCTCCTCTATGGTTAAATGACCGACATTTTTAGAATTTGAGACATGTCACGAAAGGTGAAAATAACTGAAAGAAGTGTCTTTTGACGGTCGAGTTGTTTAGACTACGGGGTGTGTACGAAAACAAAAGTTTTAAATGGGAAAAACTTAGTGACGTAAAATAGAAGAGCCTTTCGGCCTTGAATTTGTTTAGGACACGTGAGGTGCCTTGAAAACAAAAGATTTTTAACGAGAAACGAAAGAAAGTCGGTCTTCCGGCAATGGAACCACTTGATGACGCCACGGCTTTTCGGGGTCGGGAGCGGTTCAAGGATATCTGGCTAGGATATATTTGGTGGATTTGTGTACCTAGATCACAACACAAACAAGCAGATTAAGGTCGAAGTTGGATGTTACTCCAACTCGGGCCCTCGGGTGTGAGTAAGAATCTTGAGTAATAAGGCTTTGAATACCTGCGGAGTGTGTGTGTTTAGGTTTAGAGAGTAAAAGAGCTTACTCTATTGTATATGGAACTTACCTTGCCCGAAGGGTAAAGGCCTTCTATTTATAGGCAATGCCGTGGTGCTTGTTGAGGTAAGCAATGAGATCGGCCACAAGGGGGCACTTTGGTATTTGACCGGCTACACGTGTCCGCGACTAATTGGTCTGTCGGGGAGGGAACATTGGTGTCCGGGGGACATGGTGAAAGAGACATGAGCCGTGTGGCCAGGCTTATTGCATTAAATGGAATAGTAGGCGCCGGGTGAGCCGCATTGAATGCGTGATGGGGAGCCGTAGTGGCTGTCGAGCCCGGTAAGCTAACTTGCTCGGTAAGGCTTGACATTAACCAGGAAGCGGCATGTGCCGCGGTCAGCGTTGTGCCGCGATCAAAGATATATGACGCGAGCACGGTTGATGCGGGCATGACTCATGCGGGCACGGATCCAGCCCGAGGGGGTCCCAATGGTCCTCGAAGAGGATGATGCGAGGAGGGACACGATCTTGACCACAAGGGCCTGTTGTCGCGGTCTCCCCTCGGCGGTCTAGGAGCTGCCACGTCGTCTTGGTTCCTTGGACTAGGCAGAGCGCGGGCCCGGTCCGATGGCATCGGGCTCATCAAATACTGGCCCAAAATGGAAATAAATTTATTATTTTATATTCACCCTACCTCACCCACTCATTCTCTCTCTTCATTTCCTACCACACAATTTATTCAACCAACTCCACTCATTCTCTCTCTTCATTTCCTACCACACATTTTCATTATCTTAATAATATTTCTTAATAATTGTGCCCGGAAAAATGGTTTGTAATGACGTGGGACGGAGGGAGTATTTATTTATGGACAATTTTGAAAAGAAGTAAACACGCAAAGGGAAATAATAGTATGTTTGACAACTCGATTTCAATCTATTGAATTGAAATTGAAAGGGTTAAATTAGTTTCACGAAATTCATTTTGTTCTTCCAATTTCAAATTCAAATCTTGAAATTGAGGTTGCCAAACATACCCTAAAACTTTTTGGAATATTTTTTTATTTGACTAAAAATTAATCAATTCAAAGTAGATTACACAATTGAGAATTTGATCCGGATGTTTTTATTGGGACAAACCATTTTTCTTCAAGTTCCTGATTAAATCATATTACTTAAAATTTCTTATAACACTGCATGAGTGTTATAGAAATAATACATACTCCTTTTGTCCCACATGAAAGGGCATTTTTGTATCCTTGCACGAAAATTAAGAAAAGTGATGTAGGAAAGAGAAAAAGTGTATAGTGAAATAAATGTTGTGAGTGAAATGTGATGTATGAAAGACAAAGTGAGGTAGGGAATAGTTAGTGAATATTTATTGTGAGAGTATGACAAGTGGGTCCCACAAATAAAGAAATACTGTAATAAAAAAAAAATCATTTTTGGGTTGTGCTCTTTCAAATGGAACGCCCAAAAATGAAATTTGTGCCCTTTCAAACGGGACGAAGGGAGTATAATATTATATTCACTTATATGTGAATATAGTATTGTATGCATTATTATAGAAATAATACAATATGTGAAGGAAATTTTCGAGTATCATGATACTTTTTTTAGAAGTTTTTGACCACTCTCCTTTTTATATTTGTAAAATTAAATGTTTGAAAAGTTGACATCAAAAATTTTTATCCATCTTTTTTATTTAATTGTATACCAAATAAATAATTTAAAAATGTCCCACTAAATAAAATTTGAAGATTCGTTTATAGAAAGAGGGACTACGTATATTTACACATAGTAAATCCTTCAATTCGGGTTAAACCGGGTCATAAAACTAACCGGTTAAAACGAGTCGAACCGTTTGTATGGAATAGAACGCAGCCGTCGTCTGTTGGAAACTTCGATTCGAGCGCCTCAGACCTCAGTCTCTCCTTATCCCTCGTACCCACGATTGTTCCCCGGCGAGATTCTCGGCTACCGACCACCCCCGCGAGTGCCAACTGCCTCTGACCGGCGACCAAACAGAGCAGCCGCATTGTTTCTTCCTTTTACCTGGACCGTGAGTCATAGGAGTATAAACTCTCAGACCTCATCAATACTCTTGGGATTTCTCAAGGTACGTATATTTTCTTAATCTTATTTTCCATCAGTTTTGCTCATTAATGTTGCTCCTGATTTTATATTTTAGTGATGTTAGTATGGATTATACTGAAAACATTAGTTTAGATTTTTAAAATAATGAAATCGGGACTTGAATTTAGGGTTTGAAAAGAATGACATTTTCGAAAATTGGGATTTTTTTTTTACTTCATCCGTCCCGGAATGATCTTTCCGCTATTTTTCTTGTTAATACAAATGAACTTTGAGCACTAATTTTAGGTTAATTTAGTTATCCTAAAAAAAATCTAAAACTTGATATTGATATACAATCATTTTTTTTTGTGTGTGTTTTAGACTCTGAATTGTTGATGTGAGTGATTCTATTGATCATTTGTTTTAGACTTTTAGTTTGTTTATCTTGTATGGGTGATGCTTTTACTGTCAATTTTATTTATTCCTAAATATTTCACTACCTGAAGGTCCTGAACTGTAATATCCTGGTTCCGCTAATGGCTCCAACCTGTTAACATCACCCTGAATTTAAATAATTGTTTGTCAAAATACTCAAATTGTATTCTTGAATTTTGGCTTGCCCTATTAATTTTGATGAAATTCTGCAATCAGGGTTCTGAAATTTTAGGGCTTGTACTGTTTGTTAAGGTATGATCAGTATAGATAGGGCAGTTCTTAGTCTTTTTATTGGTGAAGTTTATATATTTTTGGGATTTGAGGGGTATTTGCGTATGAGTGTGTGTCTTGGCGTGGGTAAGAATATTTCCTGAATGCATATTGAAGGAAGCTAGAGTTCAAGATGATTTATTCCTTTAGACCTGAAAACTGGTGATGCTTATGAACACTTAAATTTGAATTGGTGATAGTTCTTATATGAATTTCTGAAGTATCCCATAGCCAGTACTTGTTCTACTTTTAGTTTGTTCATTATAATTTTTTTTTGGTACAAATGGAAAGATCAATAACAATACGATTTATTAGGTATTGGTGGGTTGAGGGTCTTGAGACATGATGCAGACATAATTCACTGCAGTATCCATCCATTGAAAGATCTAGTTGTCATATTTAAATATTAAAATATTACGTCAATAGATACATCATAGCTTCTCATTCTGCAGGAGGTTAAACTTTTAAGGGTATTCAGAAGTTTTGTAATTAGGTTAGTCCAGTTCAGAACCATCTTTTTCGAACAGGATATATGTAAACAGATTGTAGTTCTACCCGATGTTTTTCTACCTCGCTTTTGGCCAAAGTTCATTATGTATGTGGTTGTGCATGTATTTATATATAAACATTTCTTCAGCATTTGTTTTGTAAAAAGTCTAGTTCGTTGCATCCAGTTATTTGTGTGTGTGTAAGGGGTGGGGGGGCTGCTTTTTTTAACCATGGTTTTTCAGTGCTTGTCTTTGAAGATATTATACTTACCTAACCTGTCATATGCAGAAGTTGATGATGGTGGTTGTGTTTTTGGTTTTTCTTCTTAAGCTTATTACCGAGCCATTTTATGTCTTTACAAATGTCATGTTCTCGGATCATATCTATGTTACCTGGACTCGGGTACAGGTATTCTATGCGGGTACAGATCCGATTCACTTTTCCTAAAAAAGTTGGACACAGGGCCACCGTCCTGAATTTGGACACGGGTACGGGGATACATTAATAACAAAATATACTGACTCTATTTATATACTCCCTCCGTCCCAGCCTAGTGTGAACCAAAATATTGGGCACACCGATTAAGGAAAAGTAAGAAAGAGAAAAAGTGGAGAGAGAATGTTGTGAGTGTAAAAGTAAAATAGAAGAGAGAATGAGTGGAAGGAATAGTTAGGAGAGAGAATGTTGTGAGTGTAAAAGTAAAATAGGAGAGAGAATGAGTGGGGTAAATAGTGAAGATTCCCTTTCATTTTGGGCAGTTCACACTCGGCTGAGACAGACCAAAAGGGAAATAAGTGTACACTCGGCTGGGACGGAGGGAGTACTTTGCTTATCATACAAAATAGTTTAATTAATTTTTTTGTACAAAAGTATCATGTTATAATTTTAAGGGATTTTTACCAATAAGTCCATGAGATAGTGTGGAATTTACCAATAAAAACACAACATTTCATATTCTACCTTATGATCCTTGGGTTGAAATCAATAACCCTGTAGAGACCTTACTATAATTGTAAATGGCAAGACTACCCTTGCCTTCCCACACGTACGCGTCTTCTCTTCCGCTCCTCCCCCAAATCGTTTCAAACCCTAGCCCGTCGGTTGAGGCGTTTGTAAGGCCGATGACGGCTCCCACTTCCCCCACTTCTTGATTGCTTCGTTGATTTTGCAAAACCCTAGTTTTTCACATTTGTAATTTTCGTCTTTGTTCCAGATTTTCGTTTTCACGAACCCGCCTGTAACTTGTTCGATAAAATTCATCACAGACGAACCCCAATATATTTTGTAATAGATGGCTTCGAGAACCGCAACCAAAGACATAATCACTTTACGTGGATCCACGGCTATAGTTAGCGAGTTCTTCGGTATGGATTTGATTTGATCTTTCAGTATCTTTGATTAGGTTTTAGGGATTTGGAGAACCTTTGACTGATTTTTTTTTATGCAAACCCTTTTTTCCAGGATATGCTGCAAACAGGTCAGAACCCTAACGAGTTTTAATTTAATTATTTTAATTTTAAATTTTGTATTCCCTCCGTCACAAATTGAATGACCAAGAGCAAATTTGAAATTTTTTTGGTCATTCATTTTGGGACAGAGGGAGTAGTTTGTTGGCTTGGATTGAAATGTAATTTTTTTTATTGCAAAAATGTGTAGTATTCTGTACAATCGTGGGGTTTATCCCGAAGAGAGTTTCGGGAAGGTGAAGAAATATGGACTCCCTTTGTTGCTGTCTCAGGATGAGGGTGTCAAAACCTTCTTTGCAAATCTTAATGCTCAGCTTTCTGGTAAATTTTGTAGTCTGTGTATGATTGTTTTAAAATAACTTTATAACAAAAATTGTGTGTCCATGAGAAAGACAGAATTGGTGTTCGTTGAATGCTTGTAGTTGTTTGGTTGTTTGCTTACTTGGTGTCTATACTTTATCTTTGCATAGAGTGGCTTGAAGCTGGGAAGTTGCAAAGGGTGGTTTTGGTAATAATGAGCAAGTCCACCAATGAAGTCCTGGAGAGGTGGAATTTCAGTATAGAGACTGACCGCGAGGTTGTTGAGAAAGGGTAAATTTCGCAATAGACTTTCTTTATCCTTGCAGATATAAACATTTTCAAATATATTGTTTGTTGACATTAATGAAATCTTCTGTTTGATTTGATTTTCAGTGAGTCAAGGGAGAAGAGCGATAAAGAAATCATGAGAGAGATTCAAGCAATCATGAGACAGATAGCATCCAGCATTACTTATTTGCCTTGCCTTGACGAACCCTGTAATAATCTCGTCGATATTTATCAATCAAAATTCGAATAATGTGGACGGGCTTCTGAAGTTTACACCAAAAAAAAAAAAAAAAAACAAAACAAAACAAAGCAAAAAACTAATGCGTTGTTTTGTTTGGTTTGTTTAAACCGCAGGTGTGTTTGATGTGTTAGCATACACTGATACTGATGTAGCAGTCCCATTGACTTGGACTGAGAGTGATCCAAAACTTATCGATAATCCCCAGATGGTGAAATTGCACTCATTTGATACTAAGGTAACATATGTATTGGCTAATTTAAGTTGAAATGTCAGTTTTTTAAGATAAGGTTGACTTTTGGTGTCAAAAAAAGAAGATAAAAGTTGACTTATTGGATTATTTTGGTTTTTGCAGATACACAAGGTTGATACTCTGGTTTCGTACAAGAATGATGAATGGGATGAGCAGTAGAACGAGTATATTTCGTCCCCATGCTTGTTCGTTTATGTTTTCTATGTTCTATTAGGATATGATGTGAATCATTGATTCACATTTTGTTAATGGGAGTGAGAAATACGATTATGTGTGTTGTATTTGAACCTGTATTCATATCCATGAATGATAATGATGAATTTGAAGCAATTGTTTTGCTATGTAATCTACTTTCGGGTGTTAAGCTTTCAAATAGTGCATTAATCATCCTCTCGTCTTGGAGTTCTGATTTCACTATTCTTGCCACTTTTTTGTTGTTAAACACTTGTGATTGTACTATGTAAATAAAGACTTTCTTTTAACTTGCAATTGTGATTACGCAATTAATTTATTATTTCTTTGTTCAACTTAATTAAGACTGCTTACCTGTCTTCAAAAGTAGGTAATCAGATTAATTAGAGGTGTGAAAAATTGATAAATGAATATCTCAGTTTTATACAGCTGTGAAAAATTGATAAATGAATATTTCAGTTTTATACAACTGTCAAATCAAACAACTGTCAAATCACAGAACTGTAAAAAATAGAGTGACATGGGTAAAATGATCCAGAGACTTATTGACTAGATTTGAAAATGACAGGCTTTAAAGGTAGTATTCATTTGGCTAAAGGACTTATTGGTCAAAGCCTCTAATTTTAATTCTAAATAAAATTACTCCCTCCGTCCCAGACCAAGAGTCCTACTTTCCTTTTTGGTCCGTCCCAGACCAAGAGTCCCTTTCCTTAAATGAAAAGTTTTCCATATATTTATACCCTTATCATCTCCATATATTTACAAAAAAAACCATTACTATTTCTCCCACTCATTCTCTCTTCTATTAAATATTATTAACTTTTACATTCTCTCTCTTATTCCCTACCACACATTTAACTTTTACATTCTCTCTCCTATTTCCTACCACACATTTAACTTTTACATTCTCTCACCTAAAATTTTCTACCCACTTTAAAAAAATTTATTAAGAAGCGTGAAATCCCCCCCGAGGACCCTTGGTCTGGGACGGAGGGAGTATAATTTTAATGAAATTTGGTTATGATATATTATAATGTATATTTACATAAAACACTAACATTAAAATTTGTAAAATCATCGTAAATGTAAATGAAGTCGACTCACTCATTTTTTTTTCAATTTTTCTTACCGTATCCGACTGAAAAAACGGGTGTCGGGTACGGATTTCATACCCATGTCGGTGTCGTGTCAGACACGCTTTAACATTGGATCATATCAACATCTATTATTCTTAGTTAATAAATTCAATTTTGGTACTTGATTTTTAATTCCTTGTGCTCCAGGAACCGCATCTATACTCACTGAAATGTCTGATAGATCGGAGTTGTGCGAAAAATGTGGCCACAAGGGATTCAGTGATGGTGGTGATGGTTTGTTTCTTCTACTGCCAACGTTGCCGGTCTCAACTTGAAGGAGTTAGAGACACTGTTGTTGATGCGCACAACTTAATTAAGGGTCATGCAATTAGGGGTGGAAATGGTTCGGTTTAACTCAGTTTGGACAAATTTAGAAGTCAAACCGCTAGCATTGGTTTAAAGAAATTTCAAATCGAGCTAAACCATATTCAGACCGAGCTAAACCAAACCGCTATGGTTCGATTTGGTTCGATCTAAACCGCGATTTGATTTGCGGTTCGACCACGGTCCAAACCGCTTTCAAACCATAATTTTTTTGTTGACCATTTTATGACTAATGAATATAAATAAGTACTTAGAATAAATACAAGCATAACTTGATTACTTTGAAACTAGAGTAGGTTTTGGGGGAAACAAGTTTCTCCCTAACATTATAAAAAGTCTTGTTTTTAAATAAGACTTTTTATAATGTTAGGGAGAAACAAGTTTCTTCATAACATTGAAAAGACTTCTTATAACATTTGGAAGAAACTAGTTTCCTCATAACATTGAAAGATTTTTTAAGGAGAAATTAATTTCCCCAAATATAATAAAAAATTTTGCTTAGCATTATGTTATATAATAAATAAATTATTAATATTTTTTTAAATATATTTACAAAACTGTTTCATGTACCGTGATTCTTTTTTTTTATGAAAGGATTGCAGAAGGAAGCTTCAAACAATAATTGAAAAGGTTTGAATTTATACAATTTTGTTCATCTAATTAAAATTATTCAATTGAAATTGATTTAATTGAATTGTTCAAATTTCAGCATAACTTGATTAAACACCAGATTGCACTAATAAAACACCAAGTTCATGGAATAAAACATCAAGTCTTACTACTAAATACCAAGTAACTAAACTAAAATACCAGATTGCACTAATAAAACACCAAGTTCGTAGAATAAAACCTCAAGTTTCACTACTAAAACTTCAAGTTTCAGCATAACTTGATTAAACACCATATTGCACTAATAAAACACCAAGTTCATGGAATAAAACATCAAGTCTTACTACTAAATACCAAGTAACTAAACTAAAATACCATATTGCACTAATAAAATATCAAGTTCGTAGAATAAAACCTCAAGTTTCACTACTAAAACTTCAAGTTTCTGCATAACTTGATTAAACACCAGATTGCACTAATAAAACACCAAGTTCATTGTTAGGCCCTACATTTTCAGTCAACTTGTTTTCAACTTGTACATAACATCTTGGTACTAACAACTTGAGTTTTCCTACTACATCTTGATCATCTTGCAGGTTGAATTATTGTTATATTAAACCCTACTTTTCAGGGAACGTGCCAATGGATTAGGAGACTGATTCAACGTCGTTTCTTCATCAAAGTATCCAGCAACGGACCACTCTCTCCTCCATCAACAATGTGGCGAGAATATCTCAACAAGCTCAACTTATTTCCGAGATTATAGGCCTGTTCTTATCTTTGAATTTTAGCCGTTATTTGAGGTATAAAAGGGGGATAACAACTGTATTTTGCACACACAATCTCACTAGCATAAGCTCCCTTACATACGCTCTTAGTTTTGTACTCAAACTCAATCATTAATATACCTTTTGGTCAAGGCAGGTTTCTAAACCTCCCTGGGTTTTGTGCCGGCGAACAAGTTGTTCAAGGGCTTTCCCTAGTCAACAAATTCCTTGTGTTCATTTCTATTTTATCCAATAATCATTGTACCCTGATTCTTATCTCTTTTGTCATTTTTCTTGTCATTGGTTGTACTTGTTGAAATTTGACCAAAACAATTTGGCGCCGTCTGTGGGAATACTTTGATTATTTGCGTAGAAATGACCAATCCGTCGTCCGGCAGTCAAGGTGAGAGGAGTCAGCCGCTTCCTAGTTCCGGCACCCAAGGCAATCCATCTTCGAATTCGGAAGCTATCAATTTGGAGCTAATGTCCAACATGGTCAATATGTTGAAGAAAGTGAATGACCGGTTGGATGCTCAGGAGCATACGAACACCATGATATTCAATGCCATTGATACCATGCGTAAAGGGAAGCAAACTGAAACTCAAGTATCTACTCCATTTTCACCTTTGCATCCTAGATCTTTGTTTGGTGCAGGTACAGGACCAAGCCATTTTGGAGATATCCCTATGTCCAGTACCTTGCCGCCAGGAAAGCACAATCATGACGTCCATTCCAATCACGCAACCAGATTCAAATTTACAGCCTAGCCAACCTGTCTTGTCATCTTGCTATACCTATGTCACACCTTCGATGGGGGCAAACAGGGAGTTTCTTTAATGCTTTTGATACTTCTGCATCTCAATTTAATAATAATCCTCTTTTCGCAGAGAATCAACTTGTTAAGAAAATGCAGACTATAAAAGAGTTGCTTCGAAGTGTACTCTTGGAGTCAACTTGCTTTATCACCAAGTTTCTCCAACTTGCTATAACGAATCTCGTTTTGTTCCAAAGAATAGCTAATGTAGAGATCCCAAAGAAGTTTTTAGTCCCTCATATGAAGAAGTATGACGGAGAACCGATCCAAGCAGAGCATGTGCCGCCGTATCAGAATCGATGGATATTATAAGTATCCCCCTGTTTTTAAAGAAGCATGTTTTTGCAGGGGTTTTCGCTCAACTTTGTCGGGACCAAATTTTTAAAATGGCTAACAGGACTTCCTCTAAACTCTATTTCTTCTTATGCTCAACTTGTCAACATGTTTACTAATCAATTTTCGTGCAACAGGGCATTTGACAAGTTGACTAGTGACCTTTACAGAATTGTGCAACAGCCTAACGAGAGTCTTAAAGAATATTTGCACAGGTTTAACAAGGAGGCAGTGACCATACCCAGCTTGGATATGTCCACAGCTACGGAAGCATTCCGTATAGGCTTGAGGAAGAGCTCTCCATTTTATAATGAGTTGGTGATGACTCCTGCGAAACAACTTGAAGAAATCAGAACCAGAGCCTTGCGTTTCATCAGATTGGAGGATGACAGCCTGGCAATGGAGAAGTCAACTAGGAGGACTGATGGAGGAAAACTCCCTCTTGTAATAAAAACCGAGCAAGTGTACTCACTACCGGTGTAGCAGTATGCAAATGCAGGGGTCGAATCCACAGAGACTCGTTGGTAAACAAGTAAAGTAAAAGCAGTGAATTTAGTAACCACAATTTATAGAATTGATTTAGAACTAAAAGCATAAGTAAATAGCACAAACTAACTAAACGAGAAAACAAATTATGAGCAGAGATTCGTAAATTGGATTTCACTTCACCATCATTCTATGCAAAATTTCACTTATAAAACATCAACTCAACTTCTAGGGTTCATTCACTTTAGCTAGGATCGACACGGTTAGGTGGCCGGATTACAATCCTAAATACTCTTTTTAATATTGTAGATTCTATTACGGTTTCACAATATGCCAAGAATACATTAAGAACATAAGAATAAAAGAACCTAACTTTGATCAGTTTATATTACGGCCCCGATTAAAGTTATTCAATTAATAGTAGTCTATGTATCAAAATCTCAAATTAATGGCGAATTCGACACCCAATTATTCAAAGACGAGTTCGTATCTTAACATACATCTCAAATCTAAGAACAAGGAATTTAAAATCTATTATTGAACTAGAAGAAATCAAATAGAAAGAATTAAAATATTAATGCATAGAAATCCGGTGAAGATCAAAACAATCTACAAATCTAAGAAATTAGCTACACATAATTTACAAATAATAAAACCTGGAATTGATGAATAATTCTTCTCTTCAATGGAATTGTAAAAGAAAAAATAATCAAACTCTAATCTATGATATGATATGTGTTTTCCTTAACATGGCTGCAGAATTTATATAAATAATAGGGTTAGGGCGAACACTGTAGATCAAGGCGTGGAAATCCCAAGAATGCCCTTGAGTAATACGTGACACTGTTGCTGGAAATCGGACTAGCGCGACCGCCCAAGCTTGTAAGCGCGGTCGCCCTAGTTGGCCGAGACTTTTGTGCTTAATTCTTCCTTCAAGTGCGGTCGCCCAAGTTGTTTAGAGCGGCCGCCCAAGTTGGCAGGGAGTTTGGCCACATTTTCTTCCAATTTTGCCTTGGCCCCAAGCAGCTTCCTTCTGGCCCAGCTATGGCCCTGACAGCTTATCTCCTGGCCGGCCAATGCAATACAAAGCTCGGCCATGCCTTGGCCACATTTTAGTACCACTTTTATTCGTTTCGTCTCGCGATTTTCTCGTCGCACTTTGATCGCTATAATGACTTCTTTTGTGCTTCGCTCTTTGAAATTTTATTTTTCATTTAATCCCATGAATTTTTATAAATCAAATTCGTCCAAAATTTCCATATTTCCAGTTTAGTCCCTGAATTTTCCAATATTTCCCATTTAGTCCTTGGACTTCCAAATGTCAGTTTTGTCCCAGATTTTTCAGAATTGCAATTTCAGCCCCTGAACTATCAAAACACTAACAAATCATATCAAATATACATAAAACTCTGGAATCAAACACAAAGAAAGCCTAAAAGTGCATCATTTGGATGGGTAAATACACATCCATCAAACACCGACAAACTAACCTTTTGCTCGTCCCGAGTAAAACAAAACTAAAAGAAGTAAAATAAAACTACTCTAAATAAAATATTAAAACAAAATAATTATTTTTTGGGATGTTCTATCACAGATGAGTCATTGGCCACACAAGTCTCAGATTCTCACCAACACACATAATCAACAAGTGCCACTACAGTAATGGGATTACAATCACATTGAAGCATAAAACTCACAATTTTCCACCGCGGCCTGAATGATGAATGAATTATGGGAGGTCACTGTCAACAACCTAAGATTGTTTATGGATTCTCTAAGTGATGCTCTAAACCAATATGTCATAGACAGTACAACCCACAAAGTACACTCATATGCACATTTACACGATTGTCAACCCGGTTACTTAATATTGAAAGAATGATATGGCCTAAAAGTTAAGTTGCGAAAGATCGCATGGTTCGGTTCACGGTTACAAAAGAAGGTAAGGACATACGAAAGCAAGAAAGTGAAACTAGAAAGTCTTCTTTTAACAATACATCCTCACTTTGATGATAAATTCTCCACTCACCCTTATTACTTCCCAATGTGCCAACCCACAAACTAAAACTTTTTCATACATTGACATGTGGTTGAGCACATTCCATTACTTTCTTTGGTCACCTTGAAACATGATTTTCACTTGAACATTAGAGAGGGCAAGGCTTTTTTTTTTTTTACTTTGCACAAATATATCACAAAGAATGTGCATTTAATATTTTGCTCAAGCCCCTCTTTTTATTACATAACATGACCCACTTCTTTATTTTCGTGACCAATTTCCACTCAATCCTTTGATTTTCATGACATCCCCCAAAATATCCCCATTCTTTCCCTAGTTTCACTTTCTTGAAAAGGTGCGAAAATAGTGTATAAGTTAAAATGGTGGGATAATGAAGGTACAAATGAAAGCGAATGGTGGTCTAAGATAACCTCCCACTTTGTGAGAGATTCCATTCTTTTTCAAGCTCAATAGGGGTTCTAGCGGAAAATTTTATATAAGTGACGAGAAAGTTTAAGGCTTACAAAAAGGGATTCAAAGAATAGCCATATATATCAAGTAACCTATTGACGTGTTATTGACAATCATGCAAACATGTTCTAGGGACCCCGAGAATACACGAAGTGATCCCATAAAAATTACCTAAGTTGATGACAATGACCAAGAATATGATACGGAAGTGAGAGGTGGTGCAATCATAATTTAAATGTTTCAATGCAATCCCAATCACCACACTAATAATAGCACATGTGATTTTTTTAAAATTAAAGCACACTCTAATCATCACAGACTTTGGCCAACATCCCAACTATGAAAAGAACAAAATTTTTTAAATTTTTCTATTTTTTTGGAGGGTGACACTATATACACTCCCCTATAAACCCACAAACTCGGAGAGTTGCCTACCCCCAAACTCAAAACATGCTATGTCCTCAGAGCAGAGAGAACAAAAGCACGCCTTGGGCTTAACGGATGGGAAGACACTACTAAACAGTAATTAACATAAAAATAAAACATACCTCATTGGGTTGCCTCCCAAGCAGCGCATTTGGTTAGAGTCGTTAGCCCAACTATGGTCCCAAGCTTACTTGGCCTTTGCTTTGCGGCCTTTGGACCATTTCTTCTCCTCACGGACACAAACGCCCTTCTCTTTCCAAATCAGTTCTCCATTGTTAACAAGTAGGGGTGAAGCCACATTTATTTTTGAAACTTTACGCTTGTGCTTACCCCTCTTTCTTTTCTTTTTATTGGGGTTTCCACCCCCAAACTCAACCTTTTCTGCAACCTGCAAAACACCATTCTTGCAGCCAAGATCAAGAGAGTTATCATGCACAAAAATATTTAAAAAATATAGAATCAGATAAATCACTATAACTCTCCTCACTAACTCTCGATTTTGAAGGCCCTTGTGGTAAATGTGATGGATTCGACTCTTTATGGGAGTCGTGTGGGGTGTGATACGACCCGTTACTCCTAGAATATTGGTCGGCCTTAATGTTACTAGTCATGGGACAAACGTCCGCATTATCCCCACTTTTCTCACATCCATTCACATCATCTTTAAAAATTGGAAAATCGGTTATGGCTCCTACAAAACCATCTTTGGGGGAGGGTTTCTCATCAGTTTTAAGCATACAAAACTTGCATTCTTCCCCCATACCTCTCAAGGACACCACCCCTTGACACACATCAATGGTGGCCTTAGTGTCAAACATAAATGGCCTCCCAAGCAGAATGGGAGTTTTCAGTTGTTCCTCACTTGATCCCTCCATACACATCACATAAAAGTCAATGGGGATAATGATTTTATCAATTTTAACCAACACCCCTTCAATAACCCCTAAAGGTCTTTTGATTGAGAGATCCGCCAATTGCAAGTCTCTCTTGGGTGGTTTCAACTCACATACCCCCAAACTTCTAAAAACATGAAAGGGCATCACATTAACACTTGCCCCAAGATCCAACAAACCTTTAAAATTTTGACCCCCTAAAGAAATTGGGATAGTGAAACCCCCGGGGTCTTTTTGAACATGTTTAATCTTTTCAAACTCCACACCTCTCTGGGATGTGGTTTTCACAACATTGGGGGGAGGGGTTTCTAAATTTAATGCAGAAAATACATATTGAACCTCCCCAATCTCATCCTCTTCCTTACTAACATTATCAATATTATCACATTCAAAATTATCAAGGGAAGAAAGAAATACCTCCTCAATTTCCTCACTTTCATCCCACACTGTTGTGATTGACTTTGCTTGCTCAGGTGGGTTCTTCTCTTTCATCAACTCTTGGGCAACCTTCACAAGTTGTTGTACTTGTGTGCCCATCTTTTCAAACGCAACATCTGTATTTCTATTGCTTTGCTGCATCTCCATCCTTAACTGCTGGACTGCCATCTCCCAAGGCTCCCTACCTTGTTGTCCAGGTAGTGGCACATGAAGAGGTTTCACTTGCTGATTATGATGGCCACCCCATGGATTGTAGTTACCGTATGGGTTGCCTTGGGGTGGTGGTCTTGGTACATAGCCATTGAACGCATGTGCCTGTTCAGGATTATACAAGAAATTTGCTGCACTTGGACACATATTAGTCACATGAGATGATAAACCACAATTTGTACAATAATCAGTAATAACATTGGCACCAGCAGAAGTGCCACAAGCAGTCAATTTATCCAATTTATTATTTAAAAGTGCAATCTGCTTTGAAATATTATCACTAGCATTCAATTCAAGTACCCCCCTTGTTTTACCCCTCGAACTCTTTTGTTGAGAGTTAGCACTCAACATCTCGTATAACGCTTTAGTCTCATCCGGGGTCTTGGCTCCTATTGAGCCTCCAGCAGCATTGTCAACCATTGATTGACCATTGTCATTCAAGCCATCATAAAAGGCTTGGTTCAGTGAGGGTAGTGTGAAATTGTGTTGGGGACATTGCATTAACATTGTATTAAATCTTTCCCATGCCTCATGAAAGGGCTCCCCCACATCTTGGGAAAATGTCATCAATTTCTGTCTAAAACCAGCCAAAAGATGATGTGGGTAATATCTTTTAAGGAACACATCTTGTAATTCTCCCCAAGTACTAATGCTGCTCGGTGCAAGCATCATCAACCATGTTTTAGCCACTCTCTTAAGAGTGTAAGGAAAACACTTCAGTCTAATTTGCTCCTCAGTCACTCCCTATCTTAACAAAAATTTAGCAACAACAATAATATACTCTTTAAGGAACGTGAGTGCATCCTCACCAGGCAATTCGTGAAAGCTTGGCAACATGGCAAAGTATTGTCCTTTGACCTCTAGATTTTTTGCTGTATCAGACAGCACTATGCAAGAGGTAGATGTGTCTACCCGAGGTCTCAAGAAATCATTCATAGTTTGTGCCGGTGGTACTGCCATCTCGGCTTTCTCTTCCTCTACCTCGGTGGCGGAGGGTTCTGATTCGGTGTCCGAATCTGAGAAAAGGGGATTAAAGAGGGGATCGCCCTCAAATACTTCCTCAAGAAGCTTAGTGTCTTTAGCTTTATTAAGTCTGTTTATGTTGTCGTTCAATGGCACCAATGTAGGCTTCAAAGAACGACGACCTTGCATTCACTACCTAACCTACTTGTTTACCTGCAACAAGTCCCCGGCAACGGCGCCAAAAACTTGATGGAGGAAAACTCCCTCTTGTAATAAAAACCGAGCAAGTGTACTCACTACCGGTGTAGCAGTATGCAAATGCAGGGGTCGAATCCACAGAGACTCATTGGTAAACAAGTAAAGTAAAAGCAGTGAATTTAGTAACCACAATTTATAGAATTGATTTAGAACTAAAAGCATAAAGTAAATAGCACAAACTAACTAAACGAGAAAACAAATTATGAGCAGAGATTCGTAAATTGGATTTCACTTCACCATCATTCTATGCAAAATTTCACTTATAAAACATCAACTCAACTTATAGGGTTCATTCACTTTAGCTAGGATCGACACGGTTAGGTGGCCGGATTACAATCCTAAATACTCTTTTTAATATTGTAGATTCTATTATAGTTCCACAATATGCCAAGAATACATTAAGAACATAAGAATAAAAGAACCTAACTTTGATTAGTTTCTATTACGGCCCCGATTAAAGTTATTCAATTAATAGTAGTCTATGTATCAAAATCCCAAATTAATGGCGAATTCGATACCCAATTATTCAAAGACGAGTTCGTATCTTAACATACATCTCAAATCTAAGAACAAGGAATTTAAAATCTATTATTGAACTAGAAGGAATTAAATAGAAAGAATTAAAATATTAATGCATAGAAATCCGGTGAAGATCAAAACAATCTACAAATCTAAGAAATTAGCTACTCATAATTTACAAATAATAAAACCTGGAATTGATGAATAATTCTTCTCTTCAATGGAATTGTAAAAGAAAAAATAATCAAACTCTAATCTATGATATGATATGTGTTTTCCTTAACATGGCTGCAGAATTTATATAAATAATAGGGTTAGGGCGAACACTGTAGATCAAGGCGTGGAAATCCCAAGAATGCCCTTGAGTAATACGTGACACTGTTTCTGGAAATCGGACTAGCGCGGCCGCCCAAGCTTGTAAGCGTGGTCGCCCTAGTTGGCCGAGACTTTTGTGCTTAATTCTTCCTTCAAGCGCGGTCGCCCAAGTTGTTTAGAGCGGCCGCCCAAGTTGGCAGGGAGTTTGGCCACATTTCCTTCCAATTTTGCCTTGGCCCCAAGCAGCTTCCTTCTGGACCAGCCATGGCCCTGACAGCTTATCTCCTGGCCGACCAATGCAATGCAAAGCTCGGCCATGCCTTGGCCACATTTTAGTACCACTTTTATTTGTTTCGTCTCGCGATTTTCTCGTCGCACTTTGATCGCTATAATGACTTCTTTTGCGCTTCGCTCTTTGAGATTTTATTTTTCAATTAATCCCATGAATTTTTATAAATCAAATTCGTCCAAAATTTCCATATTTCCAGTTTAGTCCCTGAATTTTCCAATATTTCCCATTTAGTCCTTGGACTTCCAAATGTCAGTTTTGTCCCATTTTTCGTAATTGCAATTTATTCAGCGAACTATCAAAACACTAACAAACCATATCAAATATACATAAAACTCTGGAATCAAACACAAAGAAAGCCTAAAAGTGCATCATTTGGATGGGTAAATACACATCCATCAAGGACCCCTACTCCTCTATTTGAGTCCTCAGACAGAAAATCAAATTCCTATCATTATAAGTCTAATAGGGGCAAACCCCCTGCTAAATCTGAATCTTCTAAAGTTTATTTTGTAGATGATGATCAAGATGAGGATGATAATGACTATCCTAAAATTTCTGATTACTGCTTTTCTGTGGACATTGCAGGAGTCCTTTGCGCCATGGAAAATCTTGGAGACAAAGCAAGATGGCCTAAGAAGAGTGACAAGCCCTCAACTTGGAAGGATAAGTTCAAGTGGTGCGCGTTTCATGAGGATTTTGGGCATATCACTGAGAATTGTTTTGCCTTGAGGAAGGAGATTGCTCATCTATTGTCAAAGGGTCTTATTAAGGATTTGTTGGGTAAGAAGAGGGTCAGAAATGAGTCCAAAGAGCCTGATTCTGGGAGCGATCCGGACCCGAGAAAGTTGCACCTCCTCCGGCCACCAAGGTAGTAAATGTTATTTCAAGGTGGATCCCATATTTGTGGTACAACTTATTCTCAGCCAGCGTCATGCCAAGAGTTCTAAGGAGGATCAGTCAGAACTGCCCTCAAGGTGTCGCGACTTCACAGATGGTCAAGTTATCTCCTTCGAAGATGAGGATAAGGATAACACGTTGGACCCCCATCATGATGGTCTAGTTGTCCAGTGCGGATTGCTAATTGTGTGGTCAAGAGAATTCTGATTGATGGCGGCAGCTCAGTTAATATAATCTTCACTCATGCTCTGGAAGAGATGGGCATTCCTTTGTCAGAAGTTGTGAAGAATTCGTCCGTACTGGTAGGGTTCAGTGGTGAAGTAAAGCAAACAGTCGGAGAAATCAAGTTGCCTATCTATTTGGAGGGTATGAATTTTATGGAAAGGTTCTGTGTGATTGAATGCTCATCCTCGTACAATGTCATTTTGGGAAGACCTTGGATCCACAACATGAAGGCCGTGCCGTCAACCTATCACCAGTGTGTCAAATTTCCAACACCTTGGGGTGTGGCCAAGTTGAAGGGAAATCAGCAGGTTTCTAAAGAGTGCTACAAGGTTAATATGAAAGCAAGTTCAGTCCCTCGTCAAGCATAGCAATTAAAGAAAAAGGCCCAGGATGTTCTTGAAGCAGTGGAGCATGAGACGAAAAGTATTTCTGTTGATGAGTCAAACCCTGAGGCCCAAGTGCAAGTTAGTACAGATCTTCCATCCGAAATTGAGGAGGAGCTGATTGAGTTCTTGAAGAGTCAAAAACGTTGTTTTGCGTGGAAGCATGAGGATATGACAGGAATAAGCAAGGACATCATTACTCACAAGTTGAACATTGATCCAACCATCCGTCCTGTCCACCAGAAAAGAAGAAAGTTTGCCCATGAGCGGAACCAGATTATAAAGGATGAAGTTGAGAGGCTTTTGAAGTCCAAGATGATCAGGGAAGTTCAATATCCAAGGTGGTTAGCTAATGTTGTGGTGGTAGAGAAGAGGAACGGCAAGTGGCGAGTATGCGTGGACTTCACAGACTTGAACAAGGCCTGCCCGAAAGATCCATTCCCTCTTCCTCATATTGATTCTCTAGTTGATGAGACAGCTGGCCACGATATCTTGACATTCATGGATGCGTCCTCAGGTTTTCAGCAAATTCAAATGGAGCCCTCAGATCAAGAGGATACGGCATTCATGACTCCGGAAGGTATATATTGTTATATTGCTATGCCATTTGGTCTTAAAAATGCAGGGGCAACTTATCAGAGACTGGTGAACAAGATGTTCAAAGATCAACTTGGCAAGACAATGGAAGTCTACATAGATGATATGGTAGTAAAATCCAAGCATATTGAAGATCACGTGGAGCATCTTGCTGAGGCGTTCAACATCTTGAAAGCTTTCAACATGAAACTTAATCCAGCAAAGTGCAATTTTGGTGTTAAAGCAGGAAAGTTCTTGGGCTATATGGTGACTAAGAGAGGAATTGAAGCCAGTCCCGAACAGATCAAAGCTATTCTCAACTTGGAATCTCCCAAGAATATCAAAGACGTCCAAAGGTTAACAGGTAGAGTAGCTGCCCTAAATAGATTTATATCTAAATCATCTGATAAGTGCAGGTTATTCTACGAAGTGTTAAGAAAGAATAAACTCTTCCAATGGACTGACCAACATGAGGCAGCTTTTAAACAACTTAAAGAATACTTGATGATGTCACCCCTACTTGCTAAACCAGAACGTGGTGAACACCTTTATTTATATTTAGCTGTATCTGAGAATGCAGTTAGTGCAGTGTTGGTGAAAGAAATCCAAGGTGAACAGCATCCTGTTTATTATATAAGTAAGTCTTTACTAGATGCTGAAACGAGGTACTCTCATCTTGAAAAGTTAATTTTAGCCTTAACTACTGCTGCTACAAAACTGCGTCATTATTTTGAAACACATTCTATAACTGTTAGAACTAACTACCCTGTGAGAAATGTGTTGAGAACTCCAGAGATGTCAGGCAGATTGGCCAAGTGGTCGGTCAAGTTGAGCACGTATGACATTTCATATGAGCCAAGAACAGCTATCAAATCTCAGGCTCTAGCCGATTTTGTAGCAGACTTTAGTCCAAGTTTGCAGCCCGAGGTGGAACTGGAAGTGCAACACCTTGAAGGTAAAACAATTCCTAGATTTTGGAGATCGTATACGAGATGGAGCTTCAAATTCCAAAGGAATTGGCTTGGGAATAGTTCTGAAATCCCCTCAAGGTGATATCATACCTCAAGCTGTATCTTGTGAATTCAATGCGACGAATAATGAAGCTGAGTATGAGGCTTTAATCATGGGTTTAACTACAGCTTTAAGTTTAAATATTACTCATATAAATGTATATGTTGATTCTCAATTGCTCGCTAACCATTTCAATGGCAGTTATATGGCGAAGCATTCCAAGATGACTCTGTATCTCCAACATGTTAAAGCTTTGGCTTCAAAATTCCTGTCATTCTCTTTGGAACAGGTCCCTAGAGAAGAGAATACAGAAGCGGACGCATTGGCCAACTTAGGTTCAACTTGCAAGTCTATGTTGCATACTAATATTCCCATTATTTATGTTAAGTACCCGACAATAGACCAAGTTTAGGAAACTCAAGAAGTTACTCAATCTAATGGGGCACAAGATACAAGTTCATCTTGGACCCAACCTATAATTGAGTTCCTTCTACTTGAAACTATTCCACCTGATATTAAGAATGCTAGATCTTTTAAAATGCGTACTTCAACTTTTGTTTTAATAAATAATGTGTTGTTTAAGAAATCTTTTGCAGGACACTATTTGAGATGTATTGACAATAAGCAAGTTGAGCTCGTGCTAAGTGAAATTCATGAAGGAACATGTGGAAATCATTCTGTTGGGAAAGCATTGGCTTCGAAGGCCCTCAAGACTGGTTATTACTGGCCAACCATGCGTCAAGATGCCATGAGCTATGTGCAGAAATGTGATGCCTGCCAGAGACACAGTAACATCTTGTGGGCAAGTTGCCTAAAGCCCCTGGAGGCAAAGTGTTTATGCTGGCAATGACTGATTATTTCTCAAAGTGGATTGAGGCAGAGGCCTATGTGCAAGTAAGAGACAAGGAGGTAGTTTCATTTTTAAAGAAAAATATTATTAGCAGGTTTGGTATACCATCAGAGATCATATGTGATAATGGATCCCAATTCATAAGTAAGAAGACTAGAAATTTTTGTGCTCGTTGGGGCATCAAGCTGATCATGTCTACGCCTGTCCACCCTCAAGCCAATGGTCAAGCTGAATCAAGCAACAAGTTGATTGTCAACAACTTGAAGAAACGCCTAGATCAAAAGAAAGGAAAATGGGCTGAAGAATTACCACTTGTACTTTGGGCAGACAGGACCACTACAAAAGGGGCCACAGGTAGAACTCCATATTCCTTGGTATTTGGAGCAGAAGCTGTAATTCCAGTCGAGGTGACAATCCCAATAGCAAGGTATGATTTATTAACTCAAGATGAAAATAATCTCTTGCTAACCCAAGATCTAGATACAATTGATGAGATCAGGGATTTAGCCAAGATAAGGATGGCAGCCTATCAACAACGGATTGCTAGATCTTACAACAAGAATGTCAGAATAAGAAGATTCCAGGCTGGTGATTTAGTTTTGAGAAAAGTATTTCAAAATACAAGAGAACTGAATGCAGGTAAATTAGCTCCCAAGTGGGAGGGACCATATCTTATTGATGCTGAAGCTGGCAAATGGGCATATTGGTTGTTGTTGGGCCCTACATTTTTCAGTCAACATGTTTACAATTTAAACTTAATAACCTGGTACTAACAACTTGAATTGTTCCATTTACAACTTGGCTTTCTGCAGGTTGGGACGCAGTAACGTTCTTCCTATTTTATAGGGCTCGTGTCAAAGGAAGCAATGACTAAGTCAAAAACGTTTCTTCAGCAACAAATCTTATCTTCCTCAAACAGCAAATGGCGGAAATATCTCTATTGGATCAACCTCTTTCCCGAGTTTATAGGCCCATGATTCTCTTTGTAGTTAGCCGTTGTGGAGAGGTATAAAAGAGACATACCACTGTATTTTGCACACACACGATTCACTAGCTTAAGGTCTCTTTCAATACGCTCATAGTACTGTAATCCTCAAGAACATTTAGTAAACTTTCGGTCAAGGCAGGAGCCAGATCCTCCCGGGGTTTTATGCCGGCGAACAAGTTGTTCAAGGGCTTTCCCTAGTCAACAAACATCTTGTGTCCATTTCTATTCAACTTGATAGTCATTGTACCTAGATTCATATCACTTTAGTCACTTTTCCCATCATAAAAATATAATTGTTGAAATTTGACCAAAACAATTTGGCGCCGTCTGTGGGAAACTTTGATTATTCAAGTAGAAATGGTTAATCCATCTTCCAGCCGAGTCGGCCGCTTCTGTTTCCAATGCCCAAGGCAACCTTCCTCCAAGTGCGTAAGCCATCAATTTGGAGATAATGTCCAACATGGCGGACATGATGAAGAAAATAGGCGATCGGTTGGATGCTCAGGAGCATACGAATACCATGATATTCAATGCCATTGATAGTCTGCGTAAAGGGAAGCAAGCGGGGACTCAAGTATCCACTCCGTTTTCACCTTTACTTCCTAGATCTTTGTTTGGTGCAGGTACAGGACCGAGCCATGTTGGAGATATCCCGATGTCCAACACCTTGCCAGTGGAAAGCACAATTGTGACATCCATTCCAATCGAGCAACCAAGATTCGGCCTACCAGCTAGCCAACCTGCGCTATCATCTTGCTACACTTATGCTACACCCTCAGTGGGGCAAACGGGAAGTTTCTTTAATGTTTTCGATACTTTCGCACCTCAAGTTAATAATGCTCCTCTTTTCGCAGAAAACCAACTTGTTAAGGAAATGCAAACCATTAAGGAGTTGCTCCGAAGCGTGCCTGGAGTCAACTTGCCGTATCACCAAGTCTCTCCAACTTGCTACAATGAGTCTCGTTTTGTGCCAGCAATAGCCAGTGTGGAGATCCCGAAGAAATTCTCAGTCCCTCATATGAAGAAGTATGATGGGAGTACCGATCCAGCAGAGCACGTGTTGCTGTATCAGGAATCAATGGATATCATAAGTATCCCTCCTATGTTTAAAGAAGCATGTTTTTGCAGGGGCTTTGGCTCAACCTTGTCAGGACCGGCCTTAAAATGGCTAACAGGGCTCCCTCTAAACTCTATTTCATCTTATGCTCAACTTGTCAATATGTTCATTAATCAGTTTTCATGCAACAGGGCATTTGACAAGTTGACTAGTGATCTTTATAGAATTGTACAACAGCCTAACGAAAATCTTAAAGAGTATTTGCACAGGTTCAACAAGGAGGCAGTGACTATACCCAACTTGGATGTGTCCACCGCTACGGAAGCATTCCGTATAGGCTTGAAGAAGAGTTCATTGTTTTACAACGAGTTGGTGATGACCCCTGCGAAACAACTTGAAGAAATCAGAACCAGGGCCTTGCCTTACATCAGATTGGAGGAAGATAGCTTGGCGATGGGGAAGTCAACCTGGGAGGACTCCTACTCCTCTATTTGAGCCTTCGACAGGACGACCTGGATTCCCATCACTATAAGTCCAACAGGGGCAAACCCCCTGTTAAAACTGAACCCTCTAGAATTCATGTTGTAGATGATGATCAGGAAGGTGATGATAATGATTATCCACAAATTTCTGAATATTGCTTTTCTGTGGACATTGCAGGAATCTTGTGCGCCATGGGAAATCTTGGAGACAAAGCAAGATGGCCCAAGAAGAATGACCAGTCAACAACTTGGAAGGACAAGTCCAAGTGGTGCGCGTTTCATGAAGATTTTGGGCACACCACCGAGAACTGTTTCGCCTTGAGGAAGGAGATTGCTCATTTATTGTCCAAGGGTCTTCTCAAGGATTTGTTGGGCAAGAAGAGGGTCAGGAGTGAATCCAAAGAACCTGATTCAGGGGAGCAGTCTAGACCCGAGAAAGTTGCACCCCCTCCAGCCACCAAGGTAGTGAATGTTATCTCAGGTGGGTCTCATATTTGCGGCACAACTTACTCTGCCGCCAAGCGTCATGCCAAAAGCTCTAAAGAAGATCAATCAGAATTGCCTTCAAGGCATCGTGACTTCACCGATGGTCATGTTATTTCCTTTGAAGATGAAGATAAGGACAACACGTTGGACCCTCATCATGATGGTCTAGTTGTTCAGGTGCAGATTGCTAATTGTGTGGTCAAGCGAATTCTGGTCGATGGTGGCAGTTCGGTCAACATCATCTTCACTCATGCTCTTGAAGATATGGGCATCCCTCTGTCCGAAGTAGTGAAGAATTCATCCGTACTGGTAGGGTTCAGTGGTGAGGTGAAGCAAACGGTCGGAGAGATCAAGTTGCCCATCTACCTGGAGGGTATGAATTCCATGGAGAGGTTTTGTGTAATTGAGTGCTCTTCCTCGTACAATGTTATATTGGGAAGGCCTTGGATCCACAACATGAAGGCCGTGCCATCGACTTACCATCAATGCGTCAAGTTTCCAACACCTTGGGGTGTTGCCAAGTTGAAGGGAAACCAGCAAGTCTCTAAGGAATGTTACAAGATCAACATGAAAGCAAGCTCGACCCCTCGGCAAGCATAGCAATTAAAGAAAAAGGCCCAGGACATTCTTGAAGCAGTGGAGCACGATACAAAAAGCGTTCCTGTTGATGCATCAAATCCTGAGGCCCAAGTGCAAGTTGGGATAGACCTACCGTCCGAAATCGAAGAGGAGTTGATCGAGTTTCGAAAGCCGAAATGCCGTTTCGCTTGGAAACATGAAGGCATGACAGGGATAAGCAAGGATATTATTACTCACAAGTTGAACATCGATCCGACCATCCGTCCCGTCCCGTCAAAAAGAAGGAAGTTTGCCCAGAGCGGAACCAGATCATAAAGGATGAAGGTGAGAGGCTTCTGAAGTCCAAGATGATCAGAGAAGTTCAGTACCCAAGGTGGTTGGCTAACGTTGTAGTGGTGGAGAAGAAGAATGGCAAGTGGCGAATATGCGTGGACTTCACCGACTTGAACAAGGCCTGTCCGAAGGATCCATTCCCTCTCCCTCATATTGATTCTCTAGTTGATGAGACGGTGGCCACGACATCTTGACATTCATGGATGCGTCTTCCGGGTATCAACAAATTCAAATGGAGCCTTCACCAAGAAGATACGGCATTCATGACTCCGTAAGGTATATATTGTTATATTTCTATGCCCTTTGGTCTTAAAAATGCAGGGGCAACCTATCAAAGGTTGGTAAACAAAATGTTCAAAGACCAACTTGGCAAGACGATGGAGGTCTACATAGACGATATGGTGGTCAAATCCAAGCACATTGAGGATCATGTGGAGCACCTTTCTGAGGCATTCAACATCTTGAAAGCCTTCAACATGAAGCTCAATCCGGCGAAGTGCAACTTCGGTGTTAGAGCAGGTAAATTCTTGGGATATATGGTGACCAAGAGGGGAATCGAAGCAAGTCCTGAACAAATTAAAGCCATTCTCAACTTGGAATCCCCTAAGAACATCAAGGACGTACAAAGGTTAACGGGTAGAGTAGCGACTTTGAATAGATTTATATCCAAATCATCTGATAAGTGCAGGTTATTCTACGAAGTATTAAGAAAAAACAAACTTTTTCAATGGACTGACCAACATGAGGCAGCCTTCAAACAACTTAAAGAATACTTGATGACGTCACCCCTACTCGCCAAACCCGAACATGGTGAGCATCTTTATTTATATTTAGGCCGTATACGAAAATGCCGTTAGTGCGGTATTGGTGAAGGAAACCCAAGGTGAACAACATCCTGTTTACTATGTAAGTAAGTCTTTATTATATCTTTGAAACAAGGTACTCTCATCTTGAAAAATTAATATTAGCCTTAACTACCGCTGCTACCAAATTACGTCATTATTTTGAAACACATTCCATAACCGTTAGAACTAATTATCCTATGAGAAATGTGTTTGAGAACCCCGGAAGTTGTCGGGCGGGTTGGCCAAGTGGTCGGTCAAGTTGAGCACGTATGACATTTCATACGAGCCGAGAACGACCATCAAATTGCGAGGCCCTAGCCGATTTCGTAGCTGACTTTAGTCCAAGTTTGCGGCTTTCGAGGTAGAGCTGGAAGTGCAACAACTTGAAGGTAAAACTATTCCTCGATTTTGGACATTGTTTACAGATGGAGCTTCAAATTCCAAAGGGATTGGCTTGGGAATAGTCCTAAAATCCCCTCAAGGTGATATCATACCTCAAAGAGCTGTATCTTGTGAATTCGGTGCAACAAATAATGAAGCCGAGTATGAAGCCCTAATCATGGGTTTAACTACGGCTTTGAATCTGAATATTACACATTTAAATGTATTTGTTGACTCTCAATTGCTAGCTAACCATTTTAATGGCGGTTATATGGCGAAACATTCCAAGATGAATCTGTACCTCCAACATGTTAAGGCTTTAGCTTCGAAATTTCTATCATTCTCTTTGGAACAGTCCCTCGAGAAGAGAACGCGAAGCGAGACGCCTTGGCTAACTTGGGTTCAACTTGCAAATCAATGTTGCATTCTAGTATACCAATTATTTATGTTAAGTACCGCAGATAGACCAAGTTGAGGAAATCCAAGTGGTTACGCCACCTACTAGCGGCACAGATGCTAAACCTTCTTGGACCCAACCTGTAATTGAATTTCTTCAACTTGGAACTATTCCACCCGATGTTAAGAATGTTAGATCTTTTAAGATTCGTACTTCCCGACCTTCAGCCGCTTTTTGATAGATAATGTCTTTGTTTAAGAAGTCTTTTGCGAGGCACTACTTGAGATGTGTCGATAATGATCAAGTTGAAGTGGTGCTTAAAGAAATCCATGAAGGAATATGTGGGAACCATTCTGGAGGAAAGGCATTAGCATCCAAGGCCCTCAAGACGGGATACTATTGGCCAACCATGCGTCGAGATGCCATGAGCTACGTACAGAAGTGTGATGCCTGCCAAAGACACAGCAACATCTTGCATCAACCTGCCGAGCCCCTACATCCTATAGTCTCATCTTGGCCTTTCATGCAGTGGGGCATGGATATTGTAGGCAAGTTGCCTAGAGCTCCCGGAGGCAAAGTGTTCATGTTGGCTCTAACCGATTATTTCTCGAAATGGATCGAGGCAGAAGCTTATGTACAAGTAAGAGATAAAGAGGTAATTTCATTTTTAAAGAAAAATATCATTAGCAGGTTTGGTGTACCATCGGAGATTGTATGTGACAACGGGTCACAGTTCATAAGTAAGAAGACCAGGGACTTTTGTACTCGCTGGGGCATCAAGTTAGTCATGTCGACACCTGTCCACCCTCAAGCCAATGGCCAGGCTGAGTCAAGCAACAAGTTGATCATCAACAACTTGAAAAAGCGTCTAGATCAAAAGAAGGGAAAGTGGGTTGAAGAATTATCACTTGTGCTATGGGCAGATAGAACTACTTCTAAAGGAGCCACAGGTAGAACTCCCTATTCTTTAGTATACGGAGCCAAGCCGTAATTCCAATTGAAGCGGCAAATTCCCCTACAGCAAGGTATGGCTTATTAACTCAAGATGAAAATAACCTTTTGCTAACTCAAGATTTAGATACAATTGATGAGATCAGGGATTTAGCCAAGATAAGGATGGCAGCTTATCAGCAGCGAATTGCTAGGTCTTACAACAAGAATGTCAGAGTTAGAAGGTTCCAGGTTGGTGATTTAGTTTTAAGAAAAGTATTTCAAAATGAAAGAGAATTGAATGCAGGTAAGCTGGCTCCCAAGTGGGAAGGCCCATATCTCATCGATGCTGAAGCTGGCAAAGGTGCATACTGGTTGTCAACCCCAAGCGGAGACAGAATCCCTAGAAGTTGGAACGCTATCCACTTGAAACTTTATTTCATGTAAGTCCAGTTATTTATAACTAGACTCCTCAGGTACGGTTTAAATTTATGTCAAGTTTAATTACGCATTTCAATTTTTCACTCTTATTGAAACATTACTGACTTGAGCGTCGGAGGGGCGTTAGCTATGCTAACGCCCAACCCTAACATGAATTTGTTTTGCAAGGTGTAACTTGAGCAAACGGAGTAGGCTCAACAGGTTGACACGCCGTGCAGGCGATACTTGTTGAGACCTAAGCTGGAACAGGACAAACATGTTGACACGCCAGTACAGCTGATACATGTTTGAGCCTGAGGAGGACAAAGGTCGAAGCATGTTGACACGCCGATGCAGTGATACATGTTTGAACTGGAGGAGAAAATTTCAACATGTTGACACGCCGATACGGGCGATACATGTTGGAATTCTAGGCTGAGAGGGATAGAACTTGTTGACACGCCGGGACGGGCGATACTTGTTCTATCTCTTCAAACGAATTACCTACGATCAAAGGTACTTATGGTTAAAAGATATTCATCTTTTCTTACGAATTAAGGTTTTGGCACCTTCGCACAGGCGCACGTTTTCACACTTCTTCAAGTTGTGAACTATTGGTTGTAACATTTTCATGTTACCTACGGTTTATAACATTTACATGTTATCTAAAGAACAAACAAGCGTCTCTCAGAGACATAAGATACTTTGCTAAAAAACCATTAAGTAATTTCCAAAAGATTTTTTGCAAACTAAAGGACAAGTTGGATAAGCCAACAAGTCCCTAAAAACCTAAAAAAGCTTGGAGTACTAGACCAACCTAGTACCCCCAAATAAATTGTCTCGGCTCTTATGAGCCATTACAAACTAAAAAACCTTGTTTTTGGGGACACTCCCCCCATTTGTTGTACCAGCAGAGGTACACAAAAATTGTTTTTTCATCATCCAAAAATACCCAAAAGTTTTAAAATGTTTTTCAAACTTCTTGGCTTTCTTGCCTTGATGTTGTCTTCTTCCCTTGATCATTTGGAGTAACCCCTATGGTGTTCAGATCCTTGTTAGCATCATCAACTAGGGCTTCCAGGGCCGCGGAATTCACTTCTTCTGCATCCGCTGGCTCCCCAATATGGTCCTCCAAAACTTTTCTCTCGTCCTCCAGGTTCCAAGTTGTGGCTTGCCCACTTTTATACTCCTCAATCATCTGAATTCGAGCCTCTAACAAAGTCTTGGTGGCATGAAATTTAAAGTCCCCCTCCGCAGCCTCAAGTTCTTTCATGTGAGCCTTGTTCTCAGCCCTGATGGATTCCACTTCTTTTTCTAAGCTTTCAAAATCCCTCCTCAAACCTTCCATTTCACCAGCGTGCTTGTTTGCTTCCTTCTTCCACTTCTCCACTTCCTTGGCACTTTTTGTGGCCTCCTTCTTCGATCCTGCAACCTCATGACTGAGCCTAGCCGCCTTGATCTTCAATACATCAATGTGGGCCACAATAGGGATCATAATTTCCTGCATAAAAGGAAGCATTAATATTCTATCAAACTCCTTGAAAAAACTCAAAGGTCCCTTCATCTTTACCTTCTCAACAACAGCTCTGAACTTTTCTCCTAACTTTCCCATATCCATGTCACCACTTGTATCTGTGGCTTCAGCATCCACTAGCTTTCTCTTCTTCGCATCCCCCTTCTTCTTGGATGCAATCATATCGGAGCTAGCCACAACAGACACTGGGGTGGGGGGTTTACTGTCTTGCCTTGCTAAAATCTTTGCTCTAGCCGCAGCAAGTAGGCCAGCAGCACTAACGGTGTCCTTAGAAAGGGTGGCTGCAAAAAAGGTTGAAAAGTTAGAACAAAATAAAGGAATTAGAACAAGTTGGAGATAGGCAAAGATTTCAGGTATTTAATTAACCTGTGGACATTGGGGTGGGCTCAGATAAAGTTTCTTCAAGATTTGTTTCTTGGACTTCTTCAGGACCGACTTCCTCGTCTTGATCTGCAACAAATTGAACTGGTAGTACCTTAAAAGTTCTCACTAACAGGTCCAAATCATAAATCTTGCTCACATTCTCCTCCGTGTTGTCCTTAAAAGGAAAGAGCACATCCAATTTCGCAACTAAGCCAAAGAGAAAATTGGAGAATTAGTTACATGATTAATTAAGGAGAATTATTAGAATTAGAAAAATTGCCTATACTACCTTGGGACCTCCATTTGAAGTTGGCACCCTCATCCTTCACCAAGGTGCTCTTCTTGGCGAAAAAGAATTTGTTCTTCCACCCTCTATCAGCGGTATCAACATTGTCATTTAGAAAGGACATCCTACCAGTTCTAACCCTAAAGCCATACCTCCCTAAACCAAAACTCCTAATTTCATTTGTGAGAGCGAATTCCTCTAACCTATTTCCAACTCTGTTTCTGCATTTAACCTTACGAGGGTTTGTAGGCTTCTCCAACCTTGGGGCATAAGTTGGGCATAGTTAAGTTTGGTAGCAGCAAAGAACTTGGTGATTAAGATCGGGAAAGGGAATTTCAAACCAATGGTGAAGGGGTATTCGGGGAAACATACCCATTCAGGGGAATAACATTCTGGGGTTAGGTCAAGGTGGGTAAAAAACTCAGTTTCATATGCCATGGCATGATTCTTCTTGATGATTTCTAAATTAGTAGCAGGGATTCTACACTTCTCTTTTTCAGGGTTCTTCAACATGTTTTGGGTGAGAAAACCCGCGGGCAAACCCTCTCCACTCTCGATTAAAGTTACCACCTTTCTCTTCCCCATTTTTCAAGCTTAAAACAAAAATTCAAAGATGGAATTGAAAAGGAAACAAGTAACTCACCAGAAAGTTCTATTTTGGTTCTCTCTCCGGTCGTCTTCCTTGGGTCTCCCTATAAAACCTCCGTTGAAATTACCGTTCTGATTTGGTGAAAGGGAGAGTTGGAAAAGGAGTATATCTATTTGTGGGGAACTTAAAAGCGGTTGGACTTTAAAACCAACACAACTTTTTGCTTTGGAAAACCACTCAAACTGTCCTATCACGTCTCTTTCCATTTAAAAACCGCCGTTTTCTCATACACTTTTGGCAAGCTTTTTGAATTCCTTTGTCCCTTTCTTCTCTCTTAAAAACCGTCGTTCCTTTCTTTCTTATTTTGGCAAACTTTTTGAATTCCTTTGTCTCTTTCTATCCCTCATTTTAAAAAATTCAAAAAGTTTGGGGGCAATTGTTGGGCCCTACATTTTTCAGTCAACATGTTTACAATTTACACTTAACAACCTGGTACTAACAACTTGAATTGTTCCATTTACAACTTGGCTTTCTGCAGGTTGGGACGCAGTAACGTTCTTCCTATTTTATAGGGCTCGTGTCAAAGGAAGCAATGACTAAGTCAAAAACGTTTCTTCAGCAACAAATCTTATCTTCCTCAAACAGCAAATGGCGGAAATATCTCTATTGGATCAACCTCTTTCCCGAGTTTATAGGCCCATGATTCTCTTTGTAGTTAGCCGTTGTGGAGAGGTATAAAAGAGACATACCACTGTATTTTGCACACACACGATTCACTAGCTTAAGGTCTCTTTCAATACGCTCATAGTACTGTAATCCTCAAGAACATTTAGTAAACTTTCGGTCAAGGCAGGAGCCAGATCCTCCCGGGGTTTTATGCCGGCGAACAAGTTGTTCAAGGGCTTTCCCTAGTCAACAAACATCTTGTGTCCATTTCTATTCAACTTGATAGTCATTGTACCTAGATTCATATCACTTTAGTCACTTTTCCCATCATAAAAATATAATTGTTGAAATTTGACCAAAACAGTTGTCAACCCCAAGTGGAGATAGGGTCCCTAGGAGTTGGAATGCCATTCATTTAAAGCTCTATTTTATGTAAGTCAAGTTGTTAAAAACTAGACTTCTCAGGTATGATTTAATTTATGTCAAGTTCATTCGGGTGTTTCAATTCTCAATTTTATTGGAAATCCTTACTAACTTAAGCATCGGAGGGGTGTTAGCTACGCTAACACCCAATCCTAACATGAATTTGTTTTGCAAGGTATACGACTTGAACAAGCGAAGTAGGCTCAACATGTTAACACGCCAGTACGGCCTCGACATGTTGAGACCTAAGATGGAGCAGGTTGAACATGTTAACACGCCAGTACGGCTCCGACATGTTTGGACCTGAGATAAAGAAGTTCAACATGTTAACATGCCAGTACGGCTCTAACATGTTGAAACTTTAGCTGGAGAGGGATGGAACATGTTGACACGCCTGGACGGCTTAGACTTGTTCTATTTCTTCAAACGACTTACCTATGATCAAAGGTACATTTTACTTATGGTTAAAAGATTTACATCTTTTCTAAAGAATTAAGGTTATGACACATTCGCCCGTGCGCACGATTTCACACTTATTCAAGTTGTGACTATTGATTGTAACATTGACATGTTACCTACTGTTTATAACATCAACATTTTATCTATTGAACAAACACAAGTATTTATGAAGAACCTCAAATACTTCTATAAAACTTCAAAATATTCCCAAAAGGTTTCGCAACTAGTGGATAAGCTGGATAAGCCAACAAGTCCCTTAAAACCTACGAAAAGCTTGGAGTACTAAACCAACCTAGTACCCCCAAATAAATTGTCTGGGCTCTTATGAGCCATTACATAACCAAATAAAACTTGTTTTGGGGACACACCCCCCATTTGCTGCGCACCAACAATCAAGGTTCTAAAAAGCGCTAGGCGGATGCTAGGCGGCGGAGCCGGGCCTAGCGCCTAGGCGGGGACTTGTGAGCACCCCAACCCGGGACCTAACACGTGTCCCGAGCGAAGGGAGCTCAAACTAAGAAAAACCATCTAAACTTTTAAAACATTTATTTGCCTTTAAAAGAAAACCACCTTTCAAACTTACAATTTTAAAATCAATTAGTAATATCTCTACTTAGAGGAAATCCAACCATAACTTTAATAAACCGATATCAAATCAAATACATTGGAAACCTTAATTAACATCTGTTTAACAAAAGGGTTTTCCATACAAAATATAAAAGAGGAATATTCACAAATACTCCTAACAACCCATTCCTATACTTAACTTGTCAAGCCCCAAAAGCAAAGTCCACAATGATACCCCGTCCTCACTGATTCGGGTCACCTGTCTCGGAATCTAAAACAGTAAAGGGAGAGGGGTGAGAATAAATCTCAATGAGCTATTATGAATGCAGCAAGATGCCATACAGGATGCAACACGTAGCATGGCAACATTTAACACATTATGAAAGCAGTAAACACCTTACGTTACCTCATTTTACCTTTTCCCGTCTGAACAATAAGTCGTACAACGTTGGGAGTAAAACTCCACTCTTTGGTGAAGCCGCCCCATGCACATTCACCGCTTATAGGTCTCATACCCCAGAGATCCATATAAGAAAAACAGGATACATATATGACCCCTATATTTAGAGTATCATATACTATCATCGCCACTGCAGAGAGCCGTTGGCTTCATACAGAGCATTCCCCCGGTTTCTCCTAATCGCAGCAGTATGTAAAGGCTACTTATCACTCAAGACAAGGCTGCACAACCCCCACCCCGTGGCCACAGAGTGGGGAAGGGTCACCGGTATGATGTACCTTCAATCACTTATTGAACAAATCAATAATTGATTGGCATCCATCATACCCACCCGAACATATACACATTCAAGCACATAATAGATACTTGAATTATAATCCACAAAATGGGATAATCATATAACAACATGGTAATGTATACTCATGCAAATCAATACCATAGTGCAACAATTTAGGTAATGCACAATGCATAATATCATCCATGCATATGAACTCAATTGAGGTACAATATAACCACATAATCCACACCGGGATACAAAATAATCATGTACCAATTAATCCACATCGGTATACAACACAACAACATACTCATCTTCCAATAACGAAATAGTGAAACTTATGGTTTCTACGCTATTTCTAACTAATCACTAAAGATAGGGAGTGAGGCTACTATATATCATAAACCACTCTTACATAGTCATTATACGACCTCGAATAACATTTATTAAAGTTCAAGTTTTATTTCCCAAATTGGAACTATTTTGGGAAGTCACAAATCAAGCCTCTCAACCATTTTCGGAACAATGTTTAAACTACTTCCACAATTCCATTTTGATCACTTAAGATGTCCTTATGTAGCCAAAGTATTCTACTTTAATCTAGGTTAAAGAGATTTCATTTTGGTTCCAGTTTGGTTAGGTTTGAATAGCTATAAAGTTGAGGTGAGAGAATCTGACCAGGGGACGACTCGTCCCCCAGGGCACGACTCGTCCCCAAATTACCCCCCACTGAACCTGGCGTCCCCCTATAGGTCACGACTTCCCTTCGTCCAAGGGACGACTCGTCCCTCAGCCCAGAATTTGTAAAACCGCAGCAACAACAACCATTCCTCAAAAAAATCCCAAGGATCCAACCAAAAGCATTCTAAGTTATAAATAAAAAGGGACATTTCCAACTTTGTTAACTTCAATCTACCCATTTAACTCCATGAAACCATGTCTTAAACCTAAATCAATTCAACATCCATAAATCATAATTTTTCTATAAAACAAACCAAGTTCCCATTCAACCCCTTACCTCATTTAAAACTAAATTTCCTAGTTTAACTCCACCCATTTCTTAAATACATTCTTCAACTTCCAAGAAGGTTTCTAAAGCCTCAAACAACCATTATAAAAATCAATCACAATATCAAACATTCATGAGCATACAAAGAAAGAAAGTCATAATAACTCACCTTTGGATGAGATAAGGAAATGCTAAATCTCTCTAGCTAGATGAACTCCCAAAGATGATCCAACTCCAAAGGTGCTCCTAAACTTGAGTTTGGAGGAAGATTTGCTTGGCTTCAAGAGGAGAGATTGAGAGCTTCCATGGAGGATCTTCAATGGTTTCTCTAGGAGAAAGTATGAATAAAATGAAGAAGGAGGAAGAAGAGTGAGGAGTAAGAGGGAGTAGGGGAAAAAGGTGAGGAGGAGAATGAAGGGGGGGCCGGATGGAGGGGTATGGGGGGAGAGGAGAGGGGGACACTTGTCACCAAGGAGAAGAACAAGACCAAATTGGCCCCTCCTACAAAATCAAAAAGGCTTTCACCACAAACTAATAATCCTTCCCTAAATTAATTATTCTACCCATTTTAACCTCCTTTTATTATTTATCAAATTTCCATTTTATTATTTTCCCAAAATGCTTTATTTAATATCCAATAAATTCTCCAAAGATTTTAATCTTACTTCTCACCCAATTTATCTTAAATTAAGAATTTAAAAAAACATAATGGAACACATAAAATAAATATAAATATTAAAAGCATCAAATATAATATAAAAATAAATGCCTAGGGTTGGGGTCGTCACAGGACTAGTCGGGATTTGTCGAAATTAGTCGGGACCTAGGCGGGGCTTAGAACTAGGCATTGGAGAGGGGCCTAGCGCCTAGGCGGGGCCTAGGCGCCCTTAGGCGGGGTCTTTTAGAACACTGCCAACAATGGTACGATGAATAAACAGAAAATAAATTGTTTTTGTTACCCTTCCTTCCAAACTACTTAAAACATTCAAATTGTTCAAACATCTTGGCCCGCTGCCGCTGGTGTTGCAGTTGTCTCCTTCTCATAATTCTTCTCTTCAACTTGAGTCACCACTACGGTACTCAAAACTTTGTCGGCATCATCAACCAGTTTGACAATAGCTTCAAGGGCCGGTGAATTCACCTCCTCCCCATCCACCGGTTCGCTAATGAAGTCTTCTAGAGTTTTTTTCTCTTCCTCCAAATCCCAATTTGGAGCCTGCCCATTCTTGAACTCCTCCATGAGTTGAATCCTAGCCTCCAACAGTGTCTTGGTTGCATTAAACTTGAAATCTTCCCTTGCTGCATCAAGTTCCTTCAAATGAGCCTCGTTTTCCTTCACCTTCTCAGTACAAACATCTGCCAACTCCTTTCTCAAGGTCCCAATGACTCTCTTCAGTTTCTCTACCTCACCAGCACTTATTTTGGCTTCTTTCTTTGATTCCTCAGCCTCATAAATGCATCTAGACACTTTGATTTTCAAAACATTGACTTGGTCCATAATAGGACCCATCATCTCCAAACCCTGCGTAAAAGAAGTATTAATACTTTGTAAATTCTTTGGTATAAGGTTCAAAATTTCCTTGTTTTACCTTGTCAACAAAATCTGTCATCAAAACACCAAACTTCTCTCTCATCTTTTCCACATTCAAAACATCACTCATTTTCGTGGCTTCAACCTCCATCACTTTCCTTTTCTTTGTTTCATCCTTCTTCTTGGATACACTCACTTTAGAATTGGATGCCATGGAGTTGGGAGTTGGGGGCTTGCCCTCTTTCCTTACAGTCCTCTTTGCTTTAGCATCAGCAAGTAGGTCCGCGACACTCATATTGGTTTTAGAACGAGTAGCTGCAATAAAGGACATAGAATTAGAACAACTTGAAGGATTAGAATAATTTGAAGATAGGCAAAAAATTTAAGATGTTAATCAAACCTGTAGACATCTTGATAGAACCTGGCAGAGACTCTTCAGGGTTAACTTCTTCTTCCAAACCCTCAACCTTTTTAGCGGAAAACAGGACAGAGAACGCTTTGAAAGACCTGACAAGTGGATCCAACTCGAAAATCTTCTTCACGTTCTCTTCTGTCTCTTCTTGTTCTGGGAAGAGCACGTGCAATTTGGCGACTTCTACAAAGGAAAATTTAAGTTGGTTAAGATTAGGTGTGCAAAAATTTTAAGAATGTGTGAAATCAAAGGAAATTTCCCCTACCTTGGGACCTCCACTTCGAAATTACACCAGCCTCTTGACCTAGGCTATCTTTCCTAGCAAAGAAAAACTTGTTTCTCCATCCTCTATCGGCAGAGTCATTGTTGGAATTCAAGATGGGATCACCACCACTCTTAACTCTAAAGCAATACCTCCCAAGACCAAATCCCCTTATATCGGTAGTATAAGCCAACTCTTCTAGACCCACATCCAAACCGGTTTCCTCCTTCAACCTAGCTAGGGTTTGTAAACACCTCCATCCTTAAGGCATAATCTGGGCATAGTTAAGTTTGACAGAAGTGAAGAACCTAGTAGCTAAGTTCGGAAAAGGAAATTTTAGACCAATGATGAAAGGGTATTTTGGGAAACACACCCATTCAGGGGAAAAACACTCGGAGGTTAAGTTGGGATGGGTGAATAAAATAGTTTCGGATGGCAGTGCATGATTCTTCTTAATGATTTCCAGATCTGCCTCAGAAATCAAGCACTTTTCCTTATCAGGTTCTTTCAACAAATTTTAGGTTACGAAACCCTCAGGAAGACCTTTATCACTCTCGATTATGTTTAATTTCTTTCTTCCCATTTTTTACTTAAGAAAATTATCAACAAAAAATTGAGAAGGGGACGAAGAACTCACCAGAATTTTTACTTGTTTTTCTTCTTGTGTTCCTCCTTGATTTCTCTCCAAAGAAAACCCTTTTGTTAAAGATTTTTTTCTGTGAAAGGGAGAGTTGGGGAAGGATTCTAATTTATTAAGGGAGAGGTTGTAAACGGTTGCAATTCTAAAGAACCATCTTGACCTTTGCCTTGGAAATACACAAAATCGTCCCATCAAACCTTTTTCATTAAAAACCGCCGTACACTCTATCCATTTTTGGCAAACTTTTTAAATTTTTGTCTCTTTATATTCTTTATTTTAAAATTCAAAAAGTTTGGGGGCAATTGTTAGGCCCTACACTTTCAGTCAACTTGTTTTCAACTTGCACATAACATCTTGGTACTAACAACTTGAGTTCTCCTACTACATCTTGATCATCTTGCAGGTTGAAATATTGTTACATTAAACCCTACTTTTCAGGGAACGTGTCAATGGATTAGGAGACTGATTCAACGTCGTTTCTTCATCAAAGTATCCAGCAACGGACCACTCTCTCCTTCATCAACAATGTGGCGAGAATATCTCAACAAGCTCAACTTATTTCCGAGATTATAGGCCTGTTCTTATTTTTGTATTTTAGCCGTTATTTGAGGTATAAAAGGGGAATAACACCTGTATTTTGCACACACAATCTCACTAGCATAAGCTCCCTTACATACGCTCTTAGTTTTGTACTCAAACTCAATCATTAATATACCTTCTGGTCAAGGCAGGTTCCTAAACCTCCCGGGGTTTTGTGTCGGCGAACAAGTTGTTCAAGGGCTTTCCCTAGTCAACAAATTCCTTGTGTTCATTTCTATTTTATCCAATAATCATTGTACCCTGATTCTTATCTCTTTTGTCATTTTTCTTGTCATTGATTGTACTTGTTGAAATTTGACCAAAACATTCATGGAATAAAACATCAAGTCTTACTACTAAATACGAAGTAACTAAACTAAAATACCAGATTGCACTAATAAAACACCAAGTTCGTAGAATAAAATCTCAAGTTTCACTACTAAAATACCAAGTCACTAAACTAAAATATTATGTTTCGTAACCCTAGCTTTCATGGCATTTTTATTCGCTGTATGTTTCACTCTCATTTTGCTTAAAATCGAACGGTAAGTGTATAGTTATTATGAATATGACAATAGGGTCACATGAATAAATAATTATTAAAAAAAATTCATTTTGAAAGTGTGTATTTTTAAATGGAACACTCAAAATAAAATGTTAGCGTCTTTTTTAATGGGACGGAGAGAGTATTGAGTAAGGGTAGTGGCCGGTAGGGGGTAATTTTGTTATTTTTCTTGGAAAGCAAGTACTTTGATTGGACAATGCATGTGATAAGATGATGGGTGGGTGAAGGAAGGAATGAGCTTTTAGGAATTACAGTACAAATAAATGTTTCTATAATAACAAAGATTTTCAACTGTTTCATGTACCCTTTTTTTAATAAAAAAAAGACTTTTTATAATATTGGGGGAAACTAGTTTCCCCCAAAATTTTCTGTTGAAACTAAAGTATCAAATACCAAATACCAATCATCAAATAATAATCATAGAACAATCTTTTTAAAGTAGAATACAAAACTTGCCATATGAAAATTACAAACAACAATCTTAAAGTATCATAGAACGGTTTGGCTCGGTTCGGTTTAGGAGTGCCAAACCCCAAGCTGAGCTGAACCACATGGTTTGTAAATTTCTCAAACCGAGCTAAACCACTTATGTCTAAAAATCGAACCAAACCACACGGTTTGGCTCAATTTGACTCCAAACCGCGGTTTGAACCATACCATTTCCACCCCTACATGCAATGAGTCATCGTAGGCGTGCCCCTGCTGTTATCAAACCGGAGCCTCTCCCTTTCACAATTTTGGGAGTCTCTAAGACCCGTAGAAGATGACAAGAATGTAGCTGACAGCATTGGGCCTGCGGAGCCAAGTGATTTTGGAGCAAGCCATAAATCACTAAGTTATGAAGATTATTACTCGGCTATTTGGTTGAGAAGTTTAAGGAGAATCCTTTGATCGTCGGGCTGGTTGAGGTTCGTGGCATCGACTAGGATTTTTGCTGATGAATGGGCTGATGAGGCCATTCTTGAATCACAAGGTAGTTTAATTAATACCCATCAATCTTATCAAGATACAGATGCTTTAGATGTATTACTTTTTTACTTGTTTGCATATAGCACTGAATTCATGCATCTTTTGCACAAATATGATCCTTTAGTTTAATTATCTTTTTTGGTCCCAAATTAAATGTATAAAATATCATCAAAGTTCTGATCACTAACAATTCTTGGCCTGTGCCCTTCCTTTAGATTTATGCCAAAATTTGTGGATAAAAGGAATTTTGATTCTCACTTTCTTTTGGTTATACTGTCTGACCTCTTTACTTCACTTTTCCTTTCACATGTCTTTTGCTTTTCTGTTTCATATACCTAGTTTGATATCAGTAGAGCTGTATTTGTGTGTCTATTTATGAATGGCTCGTAAGCTGACACTATTTAGCAAGACATAGAGCCGAACATCGGAATATACTTGGTAAGCGAGCTGTAATGATACCAGTCTGTTAGCAAAACAATACCTTTACCTTATACTCTTGCCATTACTTTTCTCGTTTGTCATTTAGCAAGGGAGGCAATCCTTGCAACAACAGATATAGTAAAGTGGGCCGGCCTAGAAGGAAATCTTCCCTATTTTGCTGCTTTTCTTGATATCGAAAACAAATTGGACCTCCTTCTAATGCATGCCCTATTAGTTCAAGTCGTATGTTCAGGCCCATTCAAGCGCCTTCATTACAGAAGTTGGAATCATTTGCAGCTTCTATTGCTCTGACAATTGGGTTGGAATTACCTCCAGTGAACTTCTTTGCAATAGCTTCACACTATCTTGGGCAGTAAGCACTTCCGGTGGCGAATATTCTTCCCTTTGCATGTCGCATACTATTTGATTGGTATATGCCTCCAGAGTTGTGGTTAATTATCTGCTAATAACTTTAAATTTCCTACAATTGCTTGTGTAATGTCTATACTGTTAGAACATGGATTGTATAACATATATTACTAGTGAAAGTACTTGATAAAATAGTGATCAATATTATAATGTTTATTATAAAGTATAGGATATAATATAATGTGTAGAATTCCATAATATAAGACTACCATTAAATGATGGGCATAATGGTAATATCTTATATATCAATAGGTGTAGTCACTAAATGAAGTGCCCCTTGGATTCCTATATAAAGGCCTATTCATCAAGCCTATGAATTCACTAGTTATTACATTCTCATTCAGTCCAAAATCTTTCTAAGGGGGTTTTTGTTTTTTTTAAGTGATAAGTGTCAAATCGATTTCGGTTACGAAAATGGTCGAATGATTAAGAGGCAAAGAATCGAAAACCGAATTACGAATTGGATAAGTTATTTGATTTTGTATCTCGAATTCATTATCTCAAAACAGCTTAAAAAAATAAAAAAAAATTAAAAAAAAAAAATAAAAAAACCCAAACGTAAATGCAGTGAACAAGAACGGTTTAAAAAAATTAACATAAACCAAGCATGAACAAAGGCATTTTAAGAGGCTTTCAGCACCATTTTTGCCTCTTAAAAATCAGTGGCTTTTAAGAGGCATTAAGGCTGAAAAAAAAAAAAAAACAAACACACTTAAAGTGTTTTACCTCTTAGAATTAAGTGATTTACCTCTTAATAAGAGGTAAAATGAAAAAACAAAAGCCCCCTAAGTACTTGAAGACTAAAGAGAATAAGGGCACTCATCATTTAGAAGATCTACTCCTCCCTTCTTTGAAGACTATCTTCATACTTCATCAAGAACAAGACTAAGAACAATCATGAAATCACAAGGTACACGCTTTTGTCTTCTTCTTCTTCTCTTCTTAATATAGTTATGAGTCGGTTCATGGTTAATGGATCGTTCATGTTTCAACAATTGGTATCAGAGCCTACTCATATACAAGATTGAGTTTGAGTTTCTTGTAAAGCCTTATGTTTTTATTTCTTGAAAAGATTCCATGTTCATCATGTGTTCTTGAATTATTTTCATACTCTAATTCAGATTCTAGAGTATTATATTACTTCTAAATTATAAATTTACTCAAAAGGCTTTCAATTCTTAATGTAAGATTATCCCATTTTTTAACATAGCCACCATCCTTGAATACGTTGAGAGTTTGTTCATGTGCATAGCCACGCATTTAAAAATGTGATGTGAGTATGCGGATCTACTTGCTTTGGTTGAATATTGATTCACCATTAAGTTAAGAATTGATAGTCTAATTGGATGTTATGGCTCGATCGCGATATGGTATGGAAATTTGGTTCAAATCTGTTCATAAAAGGGTGTTAAAATGATGACTTTTCACCAATCTGGACAGTGGGCACGAGTCGTGCTATTGGGCACGAGTCGTGCCCTTTGATTCCAGTCGTTTAAATGGTGACTTTTCATGATTCTGGGCATTGGGCACGAGTCGTGATTTTAGGCACGAGTCGTGCCCTTTTGGTCATTCGTGCCCACGACTCGTTTCCAAGCTTCCAAGTCGTTCTGATTAAAACCAAGCAATTCATTTCCACTCGTGCCCCATTCGTGCTCGTGGGCACGAGTCGTGCTCTGGCTAGGGAAGAGAGATTTTTTGAGTTTTGCCCAGAATTTTGTGAAAATTTGTTAGTAAATTATAGTATCTGGACACCAGTCGCGCTTCGGTGGTTCTTAGAGTTATCAAACTTTAAGAATGGACGGGTAGAACAAAAGGATACTATATTTTAATAATACATTTCACTTGTTTGTTTACCTTTAAATTTTCAAAATTGCCTTAAAGTTTTATGTGCCCTAAAGTATGATTAATTATATGCTTAAACAAATTTATTCATTGTTTAAATAATATTGTTGCCAAAGCAATTTACGTTATTTAAATACAAATTTATTAAAGTGATGAATGTAAATATTGATATGTGATAACATGCTTGTTTCCCAAAGGAGACCTTGTTATTGACTAAGTATTTACATTCATGGGGTAATAATTGAACTAAATTTTTGGTCATTTTAAATGCTGTGAACCATCCCAAAGGAAGGCGGGTGTTTAAAATGAATTGTTTATATTCTTTATTACCGGGAAACAAGTACCTTAAACTTTAGGGCATTTTCTATTCTTGAACCGGCCCAAAGGAAGGCAAGTATTTAAAGTGTATTGTTTAAGCTATTTGTTTACCCTAAGATAAATCAAATTGTGAGTCAATTTGCAATTCAAAGATTAGTCTTGATGTCATATTGATTATCTTTTATTTTGATGGAATTCATTTGATATAATTAATCATTGTGTAGTTTCTTATGTATGTTTTGTTTCATTCTTGTTCTTCTCCTTCAGATTTGATTAATGCTTCATCCGTAACTACTGCTATAAATGATGTACCTTTGCTTACTGGGACTAAACTTAAAACTTGGAAAAATAATATAACGATGATCTTAGGCAATATGGACATCGATCACGCATTAGGGGAATCAAGTCCTGCTGCTCTCACTAAAGGAAATACCGTTATAGAACGGAAAAATGTTGAGCAATGAGAACGGTCCAACCGCGTGAGTCTAATGATCATGGAAAATGCAGTTTCAAAGACATTTTTGGACAATGTCTCTGAGATCGAAAATGCTGAATTTTTCTTTGAATTCTTGTGGAAACTTGTTTCCATATGGTACAAGGGTGACGAAAATCTTCGGGAGTACATTATTTAATTATTTCATCTTTCGATCAAACTAAAGGCACTTAAGTTAGAGATTTCAGAAGATTTGCTCGTGCACTTAGTTTTGATCTATCTTCCTCCTCAATTTGGTCCTTTTGAGGTGACCTATAAATGTCGAAAGTACAAGTGGAATATTAATGGATTACTTTCACATATGACATTAGAGGAAGATAGGATGAAATATCTTAAATTAAAAAGTACTCACTCAGCATTTACTTCTTCTCGTGAAATTAAGAGAAGAGGAAAGGAAATTGCGGTTGCAAGTAAGAAGCATAAGGGATCATTTAAGGATCATAAAGTCAAGAAATGCTTCTTTTGCAAGGACCTTACTCGCATGAAGAATGACTACCATAAGTATCGCGAATGGCGAATTCAGAATGGTATGTCATTTGGTCTTGTTTGTACTAAGGCAAATTTGGTTTCAATTTCTTAATATACATAGTGGTTGTATTTGGTGCAACAACTCACATTAGTTCATGTATGCAGGGTTGCCTGAATTATCAAATCCCCAGTGAAGATGAGAAATACATCTATATGGAAGCTGAAAATCCGGTTGAAGTTATAGGCATAGAGATTTTAGATTAATGTTAAGTACTGGCTATTATTTTGTATTAAATAATACATTCATTGTACCACCTTTTAGATGGAATTTAATATATATCACAATTTTGGACAAGGAAGGTTACTCTTGTTCTTTTGGTAATAATAAATGTGAACTTTATTTTAAATTCCAAATTTGTCGGTACTAGTACTTTGTCATATATCGATAATCTTAATTTACTTGACACAGTCAAGAAAATGAATGAGTCTCATAATAATGAAACCAAAACTAAAGGCACTAAGCAAAAGTTATCAAGTGAAAATTATTGTATTCTATGGCATAGGCGTTTGGGTCATATCTCCAAAGGAAAAATTGATAAAGCTTATGTAGGAGAGAATCCTAAAACAACTTGATACTCCGGATAAAACTTTTGCATTAAGTGTTTTAAAGAATAAATTTACAAATATTAAAGGAAATAAAATTTTGAGAGTATCAAACGTCTTGAAACTAATTCATATGGACATTTGTGGACCATTCATTAATCCTTCATGGAATGGTCAACAATATTTCATTACGTTCATGGATGATTACTCTCGTTATGGATACATTATTTTTTCATGTAAAGTTTCAATCATTGGACGTTTTCAAGTCTTTTAAGGCATAAGAAAGACTATTAAGAACGTTAAATCCGATCATGGTATTGAAAACTACGGACGGTATAACGTATTGGGTGAATAACGTCTGGGTCCTTTATACTCGCTATTTTGAAGAGTGTAGGATTGTCCCTCACTACACCATGCCGGGCAAACCTAGTATAGTATATTAGAGAGACATAATAGAATCCTTAAGGATATGGTAAGAAGTATGTTTTCTTGTACTTCTTTACCTCACTCATTATGGGCGAAACATTAAAAACCGTAGCTTATATTCTCAATAGAGCACCTTCAAAAGGCTACCGACAAAACCCCTTATGAGTTATGGACGAATAAGAAACCGTCCTTAAATCATCTTTATGTATGGGGGTGTCCAGCAGAAGCTAGACCTTATAGGCCTAATGAGGGCAAACTGGACCTTAATACTGTTAGTAGCTATTTTGTAGGGTATGCCGAGAGATCTAGGGGATATAAATTTTATGACCCGAAAACTAGAACCTTTTTCGAGACGAGAAATGCTAGGTTCTTTGAGGATGTAAAAATTTGAATAGTAATTTTGAATTTGAAGAAATGGAAGAGGAATTCGTTTCTATACCTCATCCTATAGTTTCTATCAAAAATCAAGCAGTTGTGCCTGAAATTCGACAAGAACATATAATTCAAAATGACGTTAATTCTCCTATTAATGAACAACATGAAAATGTTGATGAGGAAATTCAACACCCTCAAAATCAAGAAGAACCGGTGCCCTTAAGAAGATCTAATAGAGCAATAAGGAGTGCTATACCGGATTATTATGATGTGTATCTTGTCGAGAATGAGGAACCGTTAGGTTTAGTGAGAGAAGAGCCAATCACCTTCCATGAAGTCATTAGTGGTCCAAATTCTCATAAATGGATTGATGCCATTAATGAGGAGTTAAAATCAATGAAAGACAATGACATTTGAGATCTTGTCCCATTACCTGAAGGTGTAAAACCTATTGGTTATAAATTGATATTTAAAACCAAAAGGGATTAGCAAGGTAATATGGAAAGATATAAGTCACGTTTTGTTGCTAATGGATTTATTCAAAAGGAAGACATTGATTATAAAGAAATATTTTTTCCGGTATCTTCTAAAACCTCTTTTATGATCATTATGGCATTAGTGACACATTATGATCTTGAGCTTCATCAAATGGATATTAAGACAACTTTTCTCAATGGCGATATTGAGGAAACTATCTATATGAAGAAACCAGAAATGGTGACTAATTCGGATCAAACTAGTCAACTGGTTTGTAAACTTAAGAAATTCATTTATGGGCTTAAGCAAGCATCTCGTCAATGGTACTTAAAATTTAACCAAGTTTTTCGTTCATTTGGCTTTGAAATGAATCTTGGTGAAGATTGTGGGTACCATAAGTTCAGTGGGAGTAGATTTATTATTTTGGTCTTATATGTGGATGATATTTGGATGATATTTTTCTTGCTAGTAATGATAAGGACCTTCTAAAGAAAATCAAGAAATTTCTTTCAAACAAATTTGAGATGAAAGATCTTGGTAAGACATCTTTTGTATTGGGAATCCAAATTCATCGTGATCATTCATGAGGTATTTTGGGATTATCACAAAAGAGCTATATAGAGAAGGTATTACAAAGGTTTAGCATGGAAAATTGTAAACCATATGGCACCCCTGTCTCTAAGAGAGATAAATTCAGTTTAAAGTAAATGTCCTAAAGATTAATTTTAAATCCAAGTATATGGAAAATATCCCTTATGCACCGGCAGTAGGAAGCTTAATGTATGCGCAAGTCTGTACTCATACAAACCTTGCATTTATTATTGGGATGCTTGGTCAATACCAAAACAATTAGGAAAAGAAGAACATTAAGTCGCATCCAAAAGAATGATGAAGTACCTATAAAGCATTAAACTACATGCTTATGTATATAAAATCGGATCATTTTTTGAGATCATTAAGTATTTCGATTATGTTTTAGTGGATGCAAAGATGTCGAAAGATATCATAAGGTTATATCTCTTATTGAAGAGAAATAAGTATAAAATAAACAAATAGATATACAACTTATAGGATCAAACTCCATGTTATTGGATCCATTTTATAAAGCGTAATCTCTTTTGATGTTTCACGAGCATACTGCTCATATGGGTGAAACAACTTTTGATAATGCTTAAATCAGTGGGAGTTTGTGTTGTTTTCTATTTCTTTGTGTTGTTTTATTTATATTGATCTCATTTGATTAAGTAGAACTAGTTGGAGAATATATATATGAGTTCTTCATATATATTCATTAATATTCCATGCTGCATATCTATACTTAATCTATGTCGTTTAGTTGGATATATATATGTGATTAATGTGGGTTTAGTTGCGAATCAATTACAACGACTGCCCCTTTAGTCCTTATACTTATATGACTAATGGACGGGATTGTTTTCGAATGACAACAAAGTGCACATAAGGATTGTCATTTATGTTATAAATATGATTGAAGGATTTTATTAAGTATAAATATATGTTATTATAATTCAAGTGGGAGATTGTTAGAACATGGATTGTATAACATATATTATTAGTGAAAGTACTTGATAAAATAGTGATCAATATTATAATGTTTATTATAAAGTATAGGATATAATATAATGTGTAGAATTCCATAATATAAGACTACCATTAAATGATGGGCATAATGGTAATATCTTATATATCAATAGGTGTAGTCCTTAAATGAAGTGCCCCTTGGATTTCTATATAAAGGCCTATCCATCAAGCCTATGAATTCACTAGTTATTACATTCTCATTCAGTCCAAAATCTTTCTAAGTACTTAAATACTAAAGAGAATAAGGGCACTCATCATTTAGAAGATCTACTCCTTCCTTCTTTGAAGACTATCTTCATACTTCATCAAGAACAAGACTAAGAACAATCATGGAATCACAAGGTACACGCTTCCGTCTTCTTCTTCTTCTCTTCTTAATCTAGTTATGAGTCGGTTCATGGTTAATGGATCGTTCATGTTCCAACATATACTTATAGTATCTATACGGATTCTTTATGATCTAAATGGGTTTGGGAAAAGGGAAAATAGTTTGTCTGGCCCCAAAGGATTGTTTTCATCGTCGGATCAGAGGGGGATACTGACCGAAAAGGAGAGACGAGATCTGCATGCAAATCTGATGAAAAACGATCTGAGGTGGATGCTGCAGAGCTTTTACAGATTCTCAAAAATGTAATTTATACCTAAATCTGATTCTTTTAAAAATCAAAAGAAATGGGCATGCTGACTTGGCTTCTTTTTCTCGGTTGACTTGTAGACGAATGGAAGCCCATACTGCAGGCCCCTCGAAACAATAGTAATTGGGTCCAGAAGAGATCTCGAGATGGTTTCATAAACAGTCCTAAGGACTCCAAGAAACATCCGAGGCATTGGATTGGATTGGATCAACTAGTACCAACAATTCATTAGATGAAGAAAGTCAACCCGTTGACCCACAACCTATCATGGGCTCAAACAACTCCTACCACATAGATCAAAGACCATCCCCTGATAATTCTAAGAAAACGTTGACCCACAACAATTCTTTGACTATTGCCACGTCAAAGAATTTCAGAAATCAATCCCATTAAATTACTTAACGGATTAGGTTGGACCGTAAGAGTATGTAGTCGATCAATCACTCAAAATTTATTTTTAACACTTGTATGGCAGCAATGGGTGATAGGAAAATTAACTTCTTAGGAAAACGTTTTTTTCAAAAAAATGGTTTATGGAAAATATTTTTTTGAAAATGAGAATATTTTTGAAAAATAACATTCGATTGTTTGGTAAATTTAAATAACATGTTTTCTAGAAAATATTTCATTTGTTTGATGAGTGATTGAGGGTTGGAGGTGATGGTGGGTGGGGGTAAGGGTAGGTAAGGGTGAAGGGGGCGTAGGGGGTTAGGGGTGGGTGAGTGAGTGAATGGATGGGTGGTGGTATAGGGTAGAGTAGGATGGGGGTGGGATGGTTGGGTAGGGTTTGAGAGTGGAAGGAGGCGGCAGGTTATTGAGGGGCGGCATGGGAGTTGTTAAAAAGTAATATTAATATATAAGTATTTTTTTACGGGGTGGGGGTGGGTAGTTGGGTGGGGGGGTTGGGATGGCGACTGAGAAATTGTTAAAAAATAATTTTAATATGAGTATTTTTTTTACGTGAGGGGGAGTGGGTGGGAGGTCTAAGGGCGGCGGGGGAGGTTGTTAAAAATAATTTTAATATAAGTATTTTTTTAGGGGGATGGGGGTGGGGTATGGGGATTGCAGGGGCAGCATGAGAATTGTTAAAAAATAATTTTAATATTAGTATTTTTTTTTACGTGGTGGGTGGCGGGGTGGGGTGGGTGTGAGGGTTAGGTGTTTCGATAGTGGTTAGGGGTAATGGTGGGGGTTGGGAAATATGGGTGGAGGGATTGTGTTAATAAGCTATTTCCGAAAAATATTTTTGGGGAGGAGAAATTCGAAAGTAATTTTCCTTTGTAAACAAGCGTATTTTCCATTGACAGTAAAATCTTTTCCGTTAACTTTATTTTTCGATAGTTACCAAACACCAAAAAAATGGGGGAAAACATTTTATGCAAAACATTTTTCCACCAAACAAACGGAGCCTTGATAAGTGGTTAAATGACCAAAATAAAATTATTGTCAATTTACGGATTTGGCACCACCCTCAGAGCCATGTGACATCCGTAACAACCGCTATCGTTTGTGTTTGATGGATGAGATGATTTTACATTTGATAGAACCTAATTTATCAAATCAATTTCCACTATACGAAAACGCTCAACTTGCCAAGTAATGTGTTAAACTGTCGAACACCTAAAGCTTTGATGAGGATGTCCGCTGGTTGAAAAGTCGTGGGAACAAATTGAGGTGTAATGAGACTGGATTCAACTGCATTACGAACGAGATGACAGTCCACTTCGATATGCTTGATTCGTTCATGAGAAATCGGATTTCGGGCAATATGAAGAGCATATTGACAAAGAATAGTCATAAGAGTATCATGTTTCACACCAAAAGAAAGAAGCAAACCATGCAACCATTTAAACTCACTTGTAGTACTAGCCATGTACCGATATTCGGCTTCAGCTGAGGAGCGTGAAACAGTATGTTGCCTTTTTTTTTTCCAGGAGACAGGCTAGTTTCCTAAAAACACAAAATATGCCATAAGAGATTGTCGGGTAAGTGGACAACTTGCCCTGAGTCACAGAAAACACCAAGCTGAAGGTTGGAGTCGGCCCGTAACATAATTTCATGTCCATGATTATGTTTAAGATACCGAACAACACGAATGACTGCTTTCCAATGAGAATGCTTTAAACGGGCCATAAATTGCGCAAGTGTATGCACACAATAACTGAGATCTGGCCGCATGATAGAGAGATAAATAAGTCGACCAACAAGCCCTCGGTAGGGCTGAGGATCTTCCATGTCATCATCTTCAACAAACGCAAGCCGATGGTTTTGTTTAATTGGAGTGGACGCCGGTCGAGCACCCCGTGAGACCAACATCGTATAGTATGTCAATGGCATACTTTCGTTAAGATAAGAAAATCCCATCAGGATGGCGAGCTACTTCAAGCCCCAAAAAATTCTTCAAGGGGCCCAAATCTTTCATATGAAAGCAACGGTTGAGGTAGGACTTGAACCGAGTAATGGCATTGGAATCACTCCACGAATCACCAAATCATCAACATACACTAGAACATGTAACTCATAGCTCGACGTATGAAGAGAAAAGGGGGAGTAGTGTGAAGTATATTGAATGAACCCATATTTTGTCAAGGCAGCGGAAATTTTCTCAAACCAACAGCTAGGTGTTTGTCTAAGTACATAGAGCGATCCACAAAGTTTACAAACTTTACTGGGCTGAGTTGTATGGTATCCTGGTGGAATCCGCATATACACCTCTTCACTAAGATCCCCATGCAAAAATGTATTATGGACATCCATTTGATGAAGATCCCATTTCCGTACTGCAGCAAAAGCAAGAAAAACTCGGACTGTAGCCATCTTCATGGTGGGAGCAAAAGTCTCGTTATAGTCTATCCATTCAACTTGATGGTTTTCCAAGATTACCCATCAAGCCTTATTGACGCAGCACGGAAGCACGATAGATTTCGTGATTAGCGCACTAATCACAAGAATTCTTCAAGCGAAGAATCCTAAGACACAATTACTGGAATCCACCAGCGATAATCTGAAATCCACCAGAAATTAAAGAGAAAAACTCTTGAAATTAATAATATCAAAAAACTGCGTTTAACAATGCCCTAAAGATGTTTAAATACTATCTCTAAACCCTAAAACAAACCCTAAAACGAAATAGCAAATCAAAGGCTAAAATCCCCTCCTTAAATTAACTTTAAAACAGTAATAATAAAATTAAGCAAAACATCAGCATTCCTCCCGTCTTTGATGAGGCGCCCGCCCGGAGAAAGGCCATGCGACCGCCTGATTTGCAGCGCCCGGCAGAAGAAATCCCCCCCGTTGAACCCTCGAGAGGCGCCCGCCTGGTGAGCTGCCTGGGCCACTGTAGTGGCCGTCGCCTCCTGCATCAGTCACCCATTCTTCAAAAGAACTCGACCCCGAGTTCATATCCGATATTTGAGAAGAGCCATCCCATCGAAATAAATACTTTGAATAAATTCGCCCCTTTTGCAAGATTTGAGGTAAACCAATTTTTTCCGGATAAAAATTAAAACTACCAATCTCATCCATCCGTTGATCGTCTGTCCCATCTTCCTCAGAGTCAACAATGAATGAAAAATTAGCGTCCTCCATGGACTCTCCCACAATCTCCCCATGATCAATAACAAAAATAGCATCATATTTAAATTCTTCTGTCCAATCAATAACACCCACAACAATATCAAAAATTGATGGTGTAGACCAAGTAATACCACCCACATCTTCATTTATGGGCTCAACTAGGCATGATCATGGACCATAATACTTGAAGGAATAATTTCACCACATACCTGAATAATTTCGTATTTTGCACATAAATCTTCCCTTTCCTCAACCTTCTCTTCAGATTCAGATAAGGGAACTGCTGAAAGGATGGATTTGTCAAATCCTGAAACTTCTTGCACATCAGGCCCCTTCGTCTCTTCAATTGTAGGTGCTTCACTTGGCCCGTGCTTAGTGATTTCTTCTAGTTCAATAATCACATCAGCTTTCTTCACTTTTTCACTTGCAGGCAACCCACTTGGCTTATCTTCGACTATCTTTACTTCGTCCTGTACCTCTTCATTGACTTGCTGAATGACTTCCTCTCCCTTGAAATCGTCATTCAACGCAGCAATAGCGGTGGTTATTGTTTTCCTAGGGAGTCGACCCTGTACAATCTAGCGTCGAATCCGTTCAATCTCCCTGCCTCTCTCACTCCAGCGATTTCGATTAGCACGAACGTTGTGACCTTGTTGAGCAACCTCAAACGCAGCAATCTGTGTTGTCAATGCGGCCATAGCGGTGGCTAGTCCCTCGAATTCTGCTCTTGTTACTTGATCCCCCATAACGAATCAGTGATGAAAGACAGGATAAAGCCTGCTCTGATACCAACTGACGCAGCACGGAAGCACGATAGATTTCGTGATTAGCGCACTAATCACAAGAATTCTTCAAGCGAAGAATCCTAAGACACAATTACTGGAATCCACCAGCGATAATCTGAAATCCACCAGGAATTAAGAGAAAAACTCTTGAAATTAATAATATCAAAAAACTGCGTTTAACAATGCCCTAAAGATGTTTAAATACTATCTCTAAACCCTAAAACAAACCCTAAAACGAAATAGAAAATCAAAGACTAATATACCCCTCCTTAAATTAACTTTAAAACAGTAATAATAAAATTAAGCAAAACATCAGCATTCCTCCCGTCTTTGATGAGGCGCCCACCCGGAGAAAGGCCATGCGGCCGCCTGAGTTGCAGCGCCCGGTAGAAGAAATCCCCCCCGTTGAACCCTTGAGAGGCGTTCGCCTGGTGAGCTGCCTGGGCCACTGTAGTGGCCGTCGCCTCCTGCATCACTTATATCGTTCAATTGAGTCGTCCGCCTTATATTTTGTCTTATATACCCATTTCCTCTCATATGACTTTCTCTCCAATAGGTTCATCAACAAGTTTCTGCATCCCATTCTGATCAAGTGTCGAGAGTTCCTTATACATGGCTTCTCGCCATTGTGGTGATCTGATTGCCTCGGCAAAGTGGGTCAGTTCGCTTCCTGCATCCACAGCAGCTAGAAAAGATCGATGTGCCACATAAAATTTAGTGCAATTGACAAAATGATAGAGGATAGGGAGTACCTGAGGACGTAAAATGGCGTGATGAATAGGCTAAGTGGCTAACCTGAGCAATGTTTGTGTTCGGTGAACCCAACTCATATTCATCAGAGTTATATCATGTCAAATGTGTCTTATGACGATGACCTCGGCCCAAATTTTCAACTTCAGTTGCTTGTTCAGTCGACAATGCATTGCCGGGGGTGAGTTAGGTAATTTCGTAGCCAGATGCTCAAGCACCGATTGTGTGTCAATGTGCCCACTGTCACTATTGTCATCATCACTGACCAATGTGTTTGGTTCCCATGTAAGGTTAGATGGAGGGGGTGATACAACATTCGTGGCAAAAGGGAACTTGTTTTCATCAAAAACTATATCACGTGACACAAAATATTGGTGATTATCAAAATCATACAATAGCCATTCTTTTTTTGGCAAATGGATACCCCAAGAAAATACACCGCCTACTACAAATTGCAAATTTATCATTGTCTATTCGGGCAAAATGAGCATAACACAGAGATCCAAACACACGGCTATTTTTATATGAAGGAAATTTACCAAAAAGAATCTCATATGAAGTTTTTTCAGACATTAACTTTGATGGAGTTCTATTAATTAGGTAAGTAGCAAACAAAACACATTCCACCAAAAATTTAATTGGTAAACTAGCTTGAAATCTAAATGCGCGAGCTACATTCAAGATATGCCTATGTTTTCGTTCTATCCTTCCATTCTGCTGGGATGTGCGTATGCACGTAGTGTGGTGTATAATCTCATTCTTCGCAAAGTATTTATCTAGACAAGTGAACTTCGTCCCATTATCAGTGCATATTACTTTAACCTTTTTCCCAAACTGACGCCCGATCGTGACCAAATAATTTTTCAAAAGACGCGAACCCTCATATTTTGTATGCATCAAGTAGACCCACACGGCACGAGAATAATCATATACAATAGCTAAAAAATACCTTGCCCCACAAGAATCAGGCGTTCTATAATCACCCCAAAAATCATAATGAATCAATTTTAAAGGTTCAAAGGCATTATTCTCGCTGAATAAAAACTTATCCCTAGTTTTTTTTGCTCGACAAAAAATCTTACAAACATCTTTACTACGACTACTATTAATAAGAAAAGGCAATAAATTGAATATGTCACTTGAAGGGTGTCCCAACCTTTGGTGTCACAATTGATATTTGCCGAAACTCTTTGCATTGTTAACTTGTGCTTCCTCAGCCGATTCATTCAAATAATATAGACCGTTATTTTGTTCACTCGTACCAGTCAACATCCTCGAGTCTCGATCCTGCGTAACACAAATTTTGTCAATAAAGTGCACTAAATTAATTGATTCTTTTATCAATTGAGAAACGGACAAAAGATTTCAATTAAATGGCGGGACATATAACACATTTTTCAACACCAGTTTAGGGTTTATTTTCACTTCTCCCTCCTCTGTGGCCAAGATGAATTTTCAATTAGGCAGACTGATGCAACTGCCTGTTGGGTTTCGTGGGTCCATGCGCAGCGGAAGAAAGCAAATTAACACGAAAAACCCGGAGCCATGGATCTGTTCTAGATGATTAATTAAATAAGATGAATTAGAATTACCAACCTCGATGCCCTTTGTCTTTGATGAACGTGTTCCAACTCTAGGTTTGATGATTTTGTGAATCCTTGATGAACGAACCTTGAATCACGAACTTTAGATCTTGAATTGCGAAGATCCTCTATGTGTATCCACACGTTGAACGAACCCTAGAACTCTTCTAGGTGGATTGCTAGATCCTTGATTGAAACCCCTTTCAATCTATGGAGAAATATGGAATTGGTGTGTTTTGATTTTCAATTCTCAATTGAAAACTCTCAATTTGTGTTTCTCTAAACCCAAATTTTGTGTGTTACTGCTAGGGCAAAAGGGAGGTAGTATTTATACTCTATAAATACCTTTTCCCCTTTGGAAAACCCTAATTCCAAGTCAGGTACGTATCTGAAAACCCTAATTCCAAGTCAGTTACGTATCTGTCAGCGCCGACGGGACGACTCGTCCCATATGGCACGAGTCGTCCCCTTTCACATAGCCTCTGATACATTCGTCCCTTTTAAAGGGAATAGTCAGTACAAAAATTTCATATTTTCTATTTTTGACAATTCGTTCGATGTGTGTGACCCCATAGGACTATATTATATTGGCAATGAGTTCGATCACATCGATCCTCATAAGACATGAGCGAACTCTAGCAAGCCATCATGCCTACCCAAATAATATAATATCAAGTTTGATTTCCTACATAGAACATATCACAATCTCATTGTCACACGATGTTATATTGAACATGATTCATGGTCCACGTCAACCCATATTGTTCAATGCTTTCTCGTTATCAAGTAAATTGATCAATCGAATGTTATTAATCACATTAATTCATTCAGACATGGCCATGTACATCATCAATCTTACTTACGCGTGGCCTAGGAAACATCTCTCTTTATGAGGGATAAATTTCATCTTGACTTATTATTCTTCCCAACAAGAATCCTATCATGCCAATAATAGCCCTTATTGTTATCCGGTTAAAGATAACGTTAAACTATATCAAACATAATATTCATCGAGTGGAAGACGATGATAATCTCAGGTCAAAGGATATCAATGATATAACTATATGAGATTTAATTATGACATTTGACCATGACATAAATCTCATAACGGGTCAAGTCCAGTACTTTGTTCTCTAACAAGTACCCATGAATTTCATGTGCATCTCTATGCATATAATCATCACATGATTATCCATTAAACTTTATACTAGTGCTTCTTAAGTACTAGGGACACGATTATTACAATAAACATGCAAACATATATAATAATCAAAATAACAATCTCTTATATAAATGAATAATGATATTACATTTAAGTCTAACTCTATAGGCCTAGGGCACTATATATTCGGCTTCGGTTGTAGAATCAGCAACAGTGCTTTGCTTGGAACTCTTTCAACAAACGGCACCTCCATTTAGCATAAACACAAACCCAGATTGCGATCTAAAGTCATCTTTATCGGTTTGGAAGCTAGCATCTGTGAAACCCCTTACAACAAGATCATCTTCCATTCCTCCAAATACCAAGAATACATCCTTAGTTCTTCTCAAGTACTTAAAGATATTCTTGACTGCTATCCAATGGTTCTTACCAGGATCAGACTAGTATCTACTCGTCATGCTCAGAGCATACGAGACATCAGTCTAGTACATAACATGGCATACATGATAGACCCAATTGTCGAAGCATATGGAATATCATTCATCCTCTTTCGCTCATCATTTGTCTTAGGACAATGAGTCTTGCTAAGAGTAATGTCATGGCCCATTGGCAAGTTCCCTCTCTTAGAATTTTCCATGCGGAATCTTCTAAGGACCTTGTCAATATATGTACTTTGACTCAAACCAATCATCCTTCTTGATCTATCTCTATAGATCATGATACCAAGGATATAAGCCGCTTCACCCATATCTTTCATTGAGAAACATTTTCCTAACCAGGACTTGATAGTCTCAAGCGCAGGAACATTGTTTCCAATGAGTAGGATGTCATCGACATATAACACCAGAAATAGTACTATGCTCCCACTTATTTTCTTGTATACACAAGGCTCATCTTCGTTCTTGAAGAAGCCAAACTCTTTGACTGATTCATCAAAACGTAAATTCCAACTCCTCGAGGCTTGCTTTAATCTATAAATGGATCTCTGCAACTTACATACTTTATTAGAATTCTTTGGATCGACAAGCCCTTCAGGCTGTATCATGTATACATCCTCAAGTAGGTTTCCATTAAGAAACGTTGTTTTGACATCCATTTGCCATATTTCATAGTCATAATATGCGGCTATGGCAATTAAGATTCTAATAGACTGAAGCATTGCTACAGGCGAAAAGGTTTCATCATAGTCAACACCATGAATTTGCCTATATTCCTTAGCAACAAGCCTAGCCTTGTAAGTATGTACCTTTCCATCTACGTCGGTTTTCTTCTTGAAAACCCATTTGCATCCTATGGTTTTTACACCTTCAGGTGGATCAATCAAGTTTCAAACTTGATTATCGTACATGGATTTGATCTCGAATTCCATGGCTCCTAGCCACTTGTCCGAATCAGGAGTGGACATCGCCTCTTGATAGGAAGTAGGTTCATCATTCTCAATGATTTCTACTTCATTACTTTCCGTCATGAGAAATCCATATCTCTCAGGTTCGGATCGTAATCTATCCGATCTGCGAAGAACTTATGTATCTTGAACCGGTTCCACAACTCCTTATGAACTTGGTTCCGTCTATACTATTGGTTCCATGTCATTTTTGGGTTCTTGAATTTCTTCAAGATCAATTTTACTCCCACTAGTTTCTTTAGAGAGAAACTCTTTCTCTAGTAAGACCACATGTCGAGCAACAACACTTTGTTCTCGGATCGGTTGTAAAAGTGATATCCTTTCGTTTCCTTAGGATAACCAATGAAAATACATTTATCGGATCTGGATGCAAGCTTATTTTCAGAAACCAATTTCTTGACATAATTAGCTTCACATCCCCAAATCTTCATGAAAGACAAACTAGATTTTCTTTCATGCCACATCTCATGTGAGGTCTTAGGAGCCGATTTAGTAGGGACCCTGTTAAGTGTGAAAGCAGCAGTCTCTAGTGCATATCTCCAAAAGGAAATAGGAAGGTTAACTTGACTCATCATCGATCGAACCATATCCAATAGAGTTCGATTTCTCCTCTCGGACACACCATTCCATTGTGGTGTTCCGGGTGGAGTAAGTTCTGAAACGATTCCACAACTTTTAAGATGATCGTCAAATTCTTGGCTTAAATATTCACCACCTCGATCGGATTGAAGTACTTTAATTGTTTTTCCAAGTTGATTTTGTACTTCATTTTGAAATATTCTAAATATCTCAAATGCTTCACTTTTGTACTTCATTAGATAGACATAGCCATATCTAGATAAGTCATCAGTAAACGTTATGAAGTACCAAAATCCTCCCCTAGCAATGCTATTCATTGGTCCACATACATCACTATATACAAGAGCCAACAAATCACTAGCCCTTTCACTACTCTTAGTAAAAGGTGCCTTAGTCATCTTGCCCAATAAACAAGATTCACAAACATCATATGATTCATAATCATGTGAGTCTAAATATCCATCTTTGTGGAGTTTAGAAATGCGTTTCTCATTTATATGACCGAGACGGCAGTGCCATATATATGTGTTGTTCACATTATTTGGTTTAAATTTCTTATTTACATGATAGACATTTCCAACATTATTTTCAACATCAAGGACATAAAGGCCATTAAATGAATTTGCAATACAATAAAGCATATCATTTAAATAAATAGAAAATTTCTTATTCTTAATAAGAAAACTATATCCTTCATTATCCAAACATGAAATTGAAATAATATTTCTACTCAAATTCGAAACATAATAACAATTGTTCAAAACAAGTATTAGTCCGCTAGGTAAAGTGATTTCATAAGTCCCTACGGCTAATGCAGCAACTCTTGTTCCATTCCCCACACGTAGGTCTACTTCACCTTCTTTGAGCAACCTTCTATTCTTTAGTCCCTGCACATTTAAACAAATGTGAGATCCACATCTGGTATCCAATACCCAAGAACTAGAAGTAGAATGTAAAATATCTATCATATAGATACCTGAAGTCGTGGCAATCTCATTGCCCTTCTTCTTCAGTCCTTCCTGATAAGCCTTGCAGTTATGCTTCCGATTCCCAGTTTCCTTGCAATGATAGCAAATCGCATCCTTTTGGGATTTGGGTTAAGGCTTCTCAACAACGGCAACCTTTGCCTCCGGTTTAGCAACTTTTGCTTTAACCTTGGGTTTCTTGAACCCCTTTCCTTTATTCACCATCAACACTTGATTGGTTTTCTTGGATATATTTTTCTCTGCATTCTTAAGCATCCCATGCAGTTCAGACAGAGTTTTATTTATCCCATTCATGTTATAATTCATGACAAACTGATTATAACTTTCAGGGAGTGAATTCAATATCATATCCGTAGCCAGTTCCAACTGGATAGGATATCCAAGCCTCTCAAGATGTTCAAGGTGACCCTTCATTTTCAACACATGAGGCCCAACAGCTTGTCCTTCAATCATCTTGCATGAATGAAGAGCCTTCATGGTGTCAAACCTTTCCTGACGTGCTTGCACTTGGAACATTTCCTTCAAATGATTTCCTAAACCATAAGCATCCATGTGTTCAAGGTCCTTCTGAAGGGCCTTACACATGGTAGCGAGCATCAAGCAACCAACATCAATAGAATCATCCATATGTTTCTTATGTTTGTCCTTTTTCAGCTCGAGGTGCATTAGCAGCAGGCTCGGGTGGAACAGGTCCATCGAGAATGTACAACTTCCTTTCTTGTTTGAGAACAATTCTCAAACTGCGGATCCAATCCACGTAGTTGTTGCCATTCTCTTCCAACTTGTCCTTCTCAAGGACTGATCGCAGTGATAGAGTTTGATTAGTGTTTGATGCCATTGATCTACAAAGATATGAAACACATATGAACACATATAAGTACTGATTTCATTTAAGATATTAAATAACGTATTTCATAAATACTCCCACTAAATTATATAACCTTCTTATACAAATATGCATAATATAATTTAATAGGCTAAGACCCAACTTTAATTTAATTTCAAGTCGGCTATGGCAAGACTGTTCAAAATTAAACTAAAAAGGTAGATAACATTTATCAATCATATCTCCATATGACTCTTAGGTCCTTTATGAGATTATAGACATCATATGTCACATGTTTCAATCTCATATTATGCCTTAGGCCCAAAACTGTTTTGATAGCCCAATTAAGTTCAACCATTTTAAACGTATAGGAATCACCGTTTCCTCATCTTGATCATACAAAGATAGAATTAATGTACCTCGCTATGGCGTAGCCTACATAAAACTATTCATGTATTCACAAGTGTTTAAACATGGGTGGCATAAATAAACTTAAATTTCAATGAAGGTTCAATTTTTTTTTCATGTATATCAATTAACATGGCAAGGTTGATCATGAAAACTATATGAGCATAATTATGAACATGGGATGATGCATCACAAATCTTATTTGATCTTTACATCATAATTTCTAATCAATTAGGGTTCAATGATTCATGCAAAATCTCATTTAATATGAACATAATCCCTTCAACAAACTATTTGTTCAAGATCTAGAAATTTATCAATCTACAATAATCATATTAATGAAATTGATATCCCATAATCTAGATTAATCATATTAATCATACAATTCAATTCTTCATAATCATGGCATATCAAAATATACTATTACTTCCATAAGCAAAACCCATATAAATTCATATTCTAAATCATATTCATCATGGTAATTCACATAATCTCATTATATAATTATCATGATTATCTAAAATAAACATCATGAATGGAGCTCTGATACCACTGTTGGGTTTCGTGGGTCCATGCGCAGCGGAAGAAAGCAAATTAACACGAAAAACCCGAAGCCATGGATCCGTTCTAGATGATTAATTAAATAAGATGAATTAGAATTACCAACCTCGATGCCCTTTGTCTTTGATGAACGTGTTCCAACTCTAGGTTTGATGATTTTGTGAATCCTTGATGAACGAACCTTGAATCACGAACTTTAGATCTTGAATTGCGAAGATCCTCTATGTGTATCCACACGTTGAACGAACCCTAGAACTCTTCTAGGTGGATTTCTAGATCCTTGATTGAAACCCCTTTCAATCTATGGAGAAATATGGAATTGGTGTGTTTTGATTTTCAATTCTCAATTGAAAACTCTCAATTTTTGTTTCTCTAAACCCAAATTTCGTGTGTTACTGCTATGGCAAAAGGGAGGTAGTATTTATACTCTATAAATACCTTTTCCCCTTTGGAAAACCCTAATTCTAAGTCAGTTACGTATCTTCCAGCGCCGACGGGACGACTCGTCCCATAGGGCACGAGTCATCCCCTTTCACATAGCCTCTGATACATTCGTCCCTTTTAAAGGGAATAGTTGGTACAATTCTTGGAGACGAGTCGTCCATAGGGCACGAGTCATCCCATATGGGACGAGTCGTCCCTCAGGACAACACCTCTGATACACTCGTCCCGGCAAAGGGAATAGTTGGTTCTGGCCAAGGGACGAGTTGTCCCCTCAGTACAAAAATTCCATATTTTCCATTTTTGACAATTCGTGTGTGTGACCCCATAGGACTATATTATATTGGCAATGAGTTCGATCACATCGATCCTCATAAGACATGAGCGGACTCTAGCAAGCCATCATGCCTACCCAAATAATATAATATCAAGTTTGATTTCCTACATAGAACATATCACAATCCCATTATCACACGATGTTATATTGAACATGAGTCATGGTCCACGTCAACCCATATTGTTCAATGCTTTCTTGTTATCAAGTAAATTGATCAATCGAATGTTATTAATCACATTAATTCATTCGGACATGGCCATGTACATCATCAATCTTACTTACGAGTGGCCTAGCAAACATCTCTCTTTACGAGGGACAAATTTCCATCTTGACTTATCATTCTTCCCAACAAGAATCCTATCATGCCAATAATAGCCCTTATTGTTATCCGGTTAAAGATAACGTTAAACTATATCAAACATAATATTCATCGAGTGGAAGACGATGATAATCTCAGGTCAAAGGATATCAATGATATAACTATATGAGATTTAATTATGACATTTGACCATGACATAAATCTCATAACGGGTCAAGTCCAGTACCTTGTTCTCTAACAAGTACCCATGAATTTAATGTGCATCTCTATACATATAATCATCACATGATTATCCATTAAACTTTATACTAGTGCTTCTTAAGTACTAGGGACACGATTATTACAATAAACATGCAAACATATATAATAATCAAAATAACAATCTCTTATATAAATGAATAATGATATTACATTTAAGTCTAACTCTATAGGCCTAGGGCACTAACACCTACACTGCCTTCAATATCGCGAACATTAAAAAGCAATTTTACATTGCATGTGATATATCGATTGGATCCACTATCAACAATCCAAATTTCATTTACAATCTTACCATTCAAATTCTCTGGTTTGCCACGTGCTTGTACATAATTTCTGAAGAGACTCCAATCTTGGTTAGAAAAACCGAGAAGGCTTGCCCTTTCTGCATCAGTCATTCCGGATACATGTTCTCCACCAACCTGCATTGTGTTTGCCTTGGCGTTGAACTCATCACGACCCTTGTTCCTTGCTGCAAAACTCGAACCTTAAGTGCCCTTTGCTTTCTGATTCCGCAAGCGTTGTTCCTCCCACCACTCGAGATATCTGACAAGCTTGAAGCACGTATCCACTTCGTGTCCTTTCTTCTTGTATCGGGAGCAAGTGGTATTACTCACATCTCTTCGTTCCCTCCCCTGAACCACGAGCCCCCTCCACCAACTCGAGCTGCAAAACTCATCGGTTCGGGGTGTTCTTCCTGCACGATTCCTCGAATACGTTCTTCTCTTATCATTATCGCGTATGCTTTATTTACATTAGATAAGGGTGTTGAGAATGTTTGAATTCACATTCTCAAATTTTGGTGTTCCAAGGCCCATAACAAATTTATAAACCCTTTCTTCTTCACGACGTTGAACCAACGTTGTACTGATATTGCACTTGCATCCTACACAAAAGCACGCCGGTATCTTGTTGAAGTCATTGAGATCATCCCACATTTTTTTTATGCTCTCGCCCTTCAGCTGTTTACAATTTAATAGGTCAGATTTCAGTTGTTAAATTCTTGGTCCATTCCCCACCGAAAATCTCTGTTTCAAATTTCCCATAACATCTTCGCCTCATCTATATACGTCACGGTGGAACGAAGGTCCGACTCGATGGTGTTAAAATTTCAGGATACTACCATCGAATTCACTATCTGCCAAAGCTCCAATTTATCTACTTTGGTTGGTCGTTGGATCATTCCGTAAATGAAACCAATTTTCGTCTTGGCCCTCAAGGACCTCTTGAAAACTCTAGCGAATTCTTCGTAGTTCTCCCCTTTCAACTGAACATGGGTGAGAACTATTATAGGATTATCACTTGAGAAAAGAAAATAGGGTGACTGATGGATGTGTTTTCACCCATTCAAATAATATATATTTAGACCTATTTTATGCTCAACCTTTGGTGTTTTTGATGAATTTTGGAGTACTTATAATTACAGGGAATTAATGAAAAAGTATTGGAATATGATTAAAAAGGATAAGAAAAGGAACGATCGAAAATGGAGCAGCAAAGGAGGAAAGAATAGAAATTTCAGAAGGACAAAGTTGAAGATGACCAGAGCATTCATTACCATTGGATATTACTCGTCGAGAGCTTTCTAACCATATATGTCACGTCTCAATCGGACTACGTATGAATAAGTTATAACCTCCGAAAGTTTGCCAATAAATGTATAAGCCGACGAAGCACGAGGAGCGTCTGCACCCAAAAGAAGGGAGCGACCGCCCCAAAATTGCAGAAACTGGCATTGGAAATTCGTTGATGGGTGCGGCCGCCCCCTCAAAGGGTACGGTCGCCCTCCCCCATTCCGTCGCAAAATTCGTGGCAGATTTCGTGTTAGATTCCAGCAGCTTTTCAGACTCCTTTTCAGCTTTGAATTTTGACCTAGTATAAACACAACACCTTTAGCCAATTTTTATATCTTGTCTTCTCCCTTATCACCTCTTACATATTAGATTAGGATTTTAATTATTTGAAGATTCAATGACAAGGTTTATATGCTTTTGATTTTAATGGCCGTTCACGGCTAATTTATTTGATTTGTGTATCGGGTAAGTAACAATTTGATATTTATGCTATTGATTTAATTCTTTCTATCTGTTTCTCGTTCTTGTTCTTCTCAACATTCTTCATTACTATTCATAGACTTCAATTATATATTAAGATACTTTTAGCCTATTGAATTTATTTGGGTATAAACTATTGCACTCACGTGGATGAATTATACATTGACCATTGTTGAGAATAATGGAATTAATTGACGACGGATCAAGTAGTCAAACGAATCTAGGTTCTTATGTTTTTATGTTGTAAATTGAATATTTTGAATGTTTGTACCGACAGACCAAAAAGGTATAAACAAGATGAAGATATTAGGGTTTTAATGTTATAATCGAATTCACGAAAAATATTAACATCTTAACTCTAGATTTTGGTCAACGTACCCTTTAATAAGATTGAATTCCTTTTAAATGATTAAAATAGCATAAACAGACAATTGTTATAATTTCCAATACATGATTCTCTTGCTTCCTTGTTATCTTTACTTGTTTTATTTTGCTTTCTTAGTTTATAATTGTTCAAACAATCAAATTCCCTTTTTGTTACTTTTTACACTAATAAAATAGTGTTGTTCCAGTTTAGTACATATGGATTCGACCCTTGCATTGTGTATACTACTACTTTGATAAACTAGTACATTTGCTAAATATTATAATTAGACGGAGATTTCCTCCGTTAGTGACCTCCTTTCGTTCTTCTAACTTCCTTCCATGACAGATATGGCGTGGTGTCAACCTAGAACCAGGCTTTGATGCCAAGTTAAAACCGAGGAGAAAAAACATGAAGGAAAAAAAAAACATGGAGGAAAAATAATTCTTTTGTAGCTTACATAAATACAAAATGTTTGAGAGTCATAGTCTATATAAACTAGAAAAATATTGTATACAATCTCCTATTTAAACTATATCATTTCTTACTATACAAAGTTATACTTTTTCTGTCCCTAAAAAATTGTCATGTTGTATATTTTGCAATTATTAAGGAAGAATTTTACCTTCTTGTACTTTAGTAGATTTGCATTAACATTCATGCCTAAATTTAGAAATGAAACATACTTTTTGGGACAAGTCAAAATGGCAAATGAGATAATCTTTAAGGGCACGGAGGGAGTACTACAATAAGAAAATTACATTAAGAAAATCTCTAGAAATTTTCACGTGAGGACCCCTGTTCCCAAGACGTACCCACATTCTGTACAACTCATCAATACTCCCCCGTTTCACAACAAGTGACACACTTTATTATTTTGGGCGTCCCACTGATAAGTCACACTTCCTAAAATGGCAAAGAATCTTTACTATTCCCTCCACTTATTCTCTCTCCTACATTATTTTAATACTCACAAAACCATTATAATTTACTATTCTCTCCACTCATTCTCTCTCCTACTCAACTATCTACACTCACAACACATCAATCTTTTCATTTTTTTTCTTAATTTCCGTGCAAAACAAGTAAATGTGTCACTTGTTGTGGGACGGAGGGAGTATATCTGAAATCGCTTGTTGGAGCGTTCAGGAGCTGCTAACAATTCGGAGGAGTCCGTCATTTTACTACACTCGCCCGCCCCATATTTAACTGGTTTACAAAGTCAAATTCTACATGGTTTTCTGGTTCTGACAATACCTGCTCTTAATCTACATTTACTTTTTTAATCCTCAAATGGCATTTCCCCACAAATCATACACTGCTTTTCCCTCTCTCCACAGTTCCCCACCCTTCATCTTATTATCATAATTACCTGTTTAATTAAACCCTAATCAATATTTTAATATTCCCCAATATTATATTATAAGGAAAACCAAATCTTGCCGCCTACATCATCTAACCAAATCAGGAAAGGTGTCAACGTTTCCATTTATACACATCTTATTTTATACTCCCTCCGCCCCACCTCAAGGTTTAACCTTTTCTTTTTGGGCCGTCCCACCTCAAGGTTTAACTTCCTTAAATGGAAAGTTTTCCATATATTTATACCCTTATCATCTCCATATATTTACAAAAAAACCATTCTCTCTCCTATTCCCTACCACACATTCTCCCACTCATTCTCTCTCCTATTAAATATATTTAACTTTTACATTCTCTCTCCTATTTCCTACCACACATTTAACTTTTACATTCTCTTTCTTCAAATTTTCTACCCACTTTAATTAAATTTCTTAAAAAACGTGTCCACCTCAAGGTTCAACCTTGAGATGGGACGGAGGGAGTATTAAATTAATTTGATACTAACAGCTACGAACCTGATTCTACTTCCCTTTAAAGTTCAGATTACAAGATATTATTTTCTAATCCCCCACCAGTTATGTCAAATCCCAATGGTTGCACCTTTTAAATTTAATTCCCCCGATTATGATTATTACTAAGGAATAGATCTGGATCAGCCCTATTCTACCAATAGTTTGATCAATATCGACTAGAACTTGAAATCATGAACAAACAACTTATCGGGATGGTATGCGGCTAATACACTACGTCGTGATGATGAGACATTGAGTTATACTCCCTCCGTCCCAGAAAATCCGTCACTTTTTACCCAAAATGGCGTCCCGTTTGAAGCGTCACCTTTCCTAAAATGAAAATATTTTATTAATATTCTATTACACCCACTCACTATTCCCTTCACTCATTCTCTCTCCAAAACACTATTACACTTACAACACTTTTTAAATTTACTATTTTCTCCACTAATTCTCTCTCCTCTTTTCAAATTACACTCACAACATTTTTTCTTCCCACTTTTTTCCTTAATTTGCGTGCCGAACCTAAAATGGTGACACTTTTCTTGGGACGGAGAGAGTATGTGTGTAATAAACCGTATTGAAATTGCTTAATCTCAAAATAGCTCACGTGACATTACATTAAGTTTTCACGTTTAATGTGGTCAGATATATATAGTGTTGTTTAAGTGATATTTATGAATTCCATAAATCACGGAGATAATGTGGGTGTAACGGTATAAGAGATTGTAAAAGACGGTTACAAATAACGACATGTGTAGACTCACGTCTTGTTTGGTCGAGTTCGATCTAACTTCGTGTCTTGACTAGTCAGAGAGTGTGCAAGGAGCGGATCGTCTGTCAGACTAAGCTAGGCCGGTACCAAGGGAGGTCGTACTATAAGATTGGTCGACTGGTCTTCTCGGTAGACTTGTATAATTAGGATTGCTTAGTGGGCCCTTTATATGTTGACAAGCCTTTGGGCTTGCTTAGATATTGGGCCAGCCCGTTGGGTCTATCCCATCATTTTTATTACGTTCACCCCCATTTACCCTTCCAAGTAGGGTTGTGCAAAATATTCGTGTAATCGGATCGGACCAATAAAATCGGATCAGATCAGTAAAAATCGAATCGAACCAATAGTATTGGTATGGTCCCGATTTCAAATTTTTATTTAAACGATTATTTGGTCTTATCCTCCTGTTTTTGAATAAAATATACACGATCATATATCGTAACCGTACCGATTATATATATATATATATATATATATATATATATATATATACACACACTTATTTATAATTTGAAATCTCTAAAAATAGTCCTAATTAATTTTATTCCTAGTTGGTCGGCGTCGTTACAAGTCTCTTCTCCAGTAAATCCTATCTCAATATTTTCTTCAATTCTCACCCATCCTCTCTCTCAACGCTCTTCACCTCTCCTCTCCTCTTCTCTCTACTAGTTTTAATTTTTTTTCTATGTTATAGTTAAGTTTGAATGTGAATAATTAATGTTTAATGGTGTTTATATTGTGGTTTGAATATTAAATATTTGTAACAATTTTGTTGATGTAACTGGTAATAAATTTTTGTTATTGTAAAAAATTATATTATATTGTAATTTATAGAACCGACGAAATCGTACAATTAGAACCGGATCAATATGACCGGTCTTATAATGTAACTAGTACTCTATCCGTGCGATGCACGGTGAAATATCAAAGCCCTCTTCAAACACGGTGAAATATCAAAGTCCTCTTCAAACACGATGAAATATCAAAGCCGTCTTCAAACACGTTAAAAAATATATTTAGTAGAAATTAAAAGGCAAAAAGTTAAATAAAAGAAGGAACAACGTTTATGTAATCAAGAAATTTAGAACACACAGTAACCAATATCAAAAGCATAGAATTTACGTAAAATCTAAGGAGAAACGCGTTTCTCCTAAGCGCTTAGGAGAAACGTGTTTCTCCTTAGCGGTTTATTAACGGGTTTAATTGAACGTTTAACGAACCGGTTTCTTAACCGGTTTAATTAAAACATGTTTGCCCTATGTTCAATACCAAAACGAAATCAGTAGCAAGGGAACCCCAGTTGAATATCCAGAAACTATATCCAGAAATCAGTAGCAAGCGAAATCAGTAGCAATCGAAGGAATTATGGAAAATCCAGCTGATGAAATCAGGAGCAAGCGAAAATCCGACTGTGAGTTCACATGTTATTATTGTTTTGGTTCGCATTTTCATAAATTTCTGGATATATTAAGCATACTCATACGTATATGAATTTAACAATGTGTTTTAGTTTGAAATTTACAATTTACGTATCTATTTTGTGTTTTATGTTTAACGATTTACCATTCTACTTAGTATTGTCTCTTGGCTTTTAATTCATAATTTTTGTTATGATTAACAATGTGTTTTAGTATTGTCTCTTGGCTTTTAATTCATAATTAAAAAGGTTCTGGATATAAATTAAAAAGCTTCCGGATATGAATTAAAAAGGTTCTTGATATCAATTAAAAAGGTTCCTCAAGTTATAAATTAAAAAGCTTCGGGTTATCCTTTCAAAAGGTTACGGTTATCCTTTCAAAAGGTTCGGCTATATATTTTCAAAAGGTTCGGATAACATTTCAAAAGGTTACGGATATCCTTTCAAAAGCTTCGGATATCCTTTCAAAAGGGTTCTCAGATATTTATGTTTTACTCATTAATTAATTACTTTTTCTTAAATAATAGAAGAACCTTTTTAATTATTTGTGTATATTTTCTGGATATCATTTTGAAAGTTTTTGGATATTCAATTGTTTGTTTACGGATATTCAATTGTTTCTAGTTATTCATTTGTTGATATTTTACGGATATTCATTTGCTTGTTTTACGGCTATTCAATTGTTTGTTTACGGATATTCATTTGCTTGTTTTACGGATATTCATTTGTATGTTTCTAGATATTCATTTGTGGATATTTTACGGATATCATTTTGAAAGTTTACGGATATTCATTTGTGTAGTTTCGAATATTCATTTGTGTAGTTTACGGATATTCACTTCATTTATTTACGGATATCCTTTTTTTTATTTTTTATTTTTATTTTTTATGTTTTGTAGCTGCAAATTTAAATAAAGGTGAAGGTAGTAAGAAGCATAAGAAGAATCAATTAAGTGAAGGTCAAGTTAAGAACTCTAATAAGAAATCAACGGTGGATGTGGTTGAAAGTGGTAAGAAACGGGCATTTGAACATTGTTGTGTCCCGAGAAAGGCTTATTGATCTTTGTTTAACCGATGCTCGTAAAGAAGATGTTAAATCTATAGGTTTTGGTGGACTATTAGAACTTAAGTTGAATAGATTGCCAATAGGGGAATTGTGGAATATCTTGTTGAAAGATTTGATTCAGAAGCTTTATTCGTGAGAATCAAGAATAACAAGTATTATATAACCACAAATGATGTTTTTGATATTCTTTGTCTTCCAAGGAACTTAAAAAAAGAGAGGATAAATTGTTCAATAGGAATTGACAAAGAGTTGAGCGCACGATATAAAAATACTTTTGGGAAAGTTAAAGATGGTATTCCGGCCGTCTGCTTGGTCAACACATCAAAGAACTACCTGATGGAGGTGATGAGTTTAAACGCCTCTATGTATTGTTTGATGTCGGTTTCTTTCTTGCACCAGTAGTAACAAAGGCCGTTGATTGTTCTTTGTTGGCATTGGTTGAAGATGTTACTCAAATCAAAAAGTTTGATTGGTGCCAATTTGTATTGAATAAGTTATCGATGGTGTTAGGAAGTTTAAGACTTCTTACGGCGATAAAGTGAGGTGTTGCGGTGGTTGTGTGGCAATTCTTTTAATAGCTTACTTTCATAGATTTCCATATTTGCGTAAACATGAACCAACCGCACGTCCTTTGATTCAACATTGGACTCAAGAGAAAATTTACGTCGAGTTTGGGAATGAAGCTAAGATTGGTTGGGGTGGAGTTCTTTATTTGGATAATGTTTATCCTATTACAAGCTATGAGGATGATTTGGATGAAGGACAGATTGGATTCTTGATTGATCTTTGCTCCTTTTGTTGAGGATGTAAGTCATCCTACAAAAATACCTGCAAGTGAAAATGTTCCGTAAGTTTTGGATTACGTTAAAAAGTCACCGGAAATATTTTAATGATATTAAAGTTGCTATCAATGCTCACATTGCAAGGATTTCAAAAAATTGAGAAGGGGAAAGAAAAAGTTAATAATGATGATGTTGAGAAAGGATCTGTGAAGAGGAGGATTTGGTTGGTGATAGTGAACCTTGGGGAAGTCGGGTTTTGATTACATTGATGATATTATTGATAAATTGAAAACTTCAAAAGATGAGTTGAAGGAGAAAGGGAAGGTTGGACCATTGCCAACATTTAGGATTCTTTCACGTAGTCAAGGATGCGAGCATACGTAGTACTGATGATAATGTTGAAAAATTTCGGAATTTTGATGACGAGATATGTGCATGAGCATTATGAGGATCAAGATGTTACCAATGTTGATCAACCAGCGAAGATCAATCTCAGCAGAGCATCAAATTGCTAGGCTTAATACGAGAGGATCAAGTTGCGATACCCATCTGTTAAAACAACCAATGATTGAGCCTATGTCTGTTATTAAAGAAGTTGACCTGGAAGCAGAATATTCTTCACAAATTTTTGGTGCTATTGATAATTTGGTTGAAAAAATTTTTCAACATGGTGTTAATGGTGAGAAGTTTGACAAGATGTTAGATGAAGTGCATTTGGAACACCTGTGAATGGTGAGATTATTCTTTCATCTGAATTCATGGTGAAGAATAAGGAAGTAATGATTGGTATGCCAAAGATAAAGATGGAAGTGGTTGATTATTGCTTCTCAAAATTGATTCTTCCGAGTCAAAAAAGTAATATCCCCTTTTTATTTCAATATTATTACAGTTGAAATTAAATATGTTATTCAAATTTTAATATTATTTTTTTCAAGTGCTTTTTTCGGTTTAATGATTTCTTTGACCGGAAGCGGCGATATTTTGAGTATGAGAGAAGACACGGATATCACAGTGCAATTGTGAATGCTTGGGCAATGTTGTTGAACAAGTTTGGAACATAAAAAGGTGTAATGAAGAGATTTATGTTTGGTGTTGACCATTACGTAAGTTTACTTTTTTTCAACAACTTACAAGTATATATCGATTGCGGGGTATATATCCATGAAATTTCTTTAAGATATTGTTTATCATTTATATTAACGAGGCTACTTGGGCGAAACGTTCTTTGAGTGCTCGTGTTGGTCTTTGAGAAATGCTTCAAACTTTTTGTATTGGAAAAATGATGTTAATGTAGATGGGAATGTAATGGATGCGAAAGAAGTAGATGCAGTATGTATTTTCATTTGTCAATACATTTACGGATATCATATTGAAAATTTACGGATATACTTTATGGTATTTACGGATATATGCATGACCAAGGCCTAGGCCAAGGCGAGGCCTATGCCATGGCCAAAGTAATTTACGGATATACTTTATGATATTTCTAGATATACTTTATGGTATTTACGGATATATCCATGACCAAGGCCAAGGCCAATGCCTATGGCATGTCATAGTAATTTCTGGATATACTTTATGGTATTTACGGATATACTTTATGTTATTTACGGATATATCCATGACCGAGGCCTAGGCCAAGGCCAAGGCCTATGCCATGGCCAAAGTAATTTCTGGATATACTTTATGGTATTTACGGATATACTTTATGGTATTTACGGATAGTCACCTAATATATTTCTCGATATACTTATTTTTTGCGCTTTTTTTTCCCATACTTTAAGGGAAGCAATAAAGGTGGGCACTTTACACTATATGTGTACAACATGGCTTCAAAATTCATTCACTATTTTGACAACCTTTCAATGAATCAAGCAAAAGAAGCTGAAGTTGTGAAACTTACGAAAGCATTGGTATATGTTTTGAAACATACGAAAGCAGTTTTATATTTTTCATTTTTGTTTTCATTGGTTATCTAATATTTTATACTTTAAATGTTTTCAGTATGTGCCTATGAAAGGTTTTTTGAAGAAGATTGATCATCCATGTTATAATGATTTTGAAGACAAAAAAACATATAAATTTGAATACATGGAATGTGATTGGGTTCTTAAAGAAAATCATGTTAACCATGATTGTGGAGTTTATGTGACGTCTGAGATGAATGATTTTCAAGGATCAAAGTACTCATGCCCTGAGTTATGTCAGGTACTATTAAAGTTTTTTTTATTCATATTTATATTATATGAGTTTGTATATATATATTTTAACAATTTTTTTTTATTTTTTTTACTTTGTAGGATAAACAAAGGATCCGTCTACGAGTGAAATTCTTTCAACACTTTTGCTTAGTCAATTGAACGAGAGATAAGCATAATTTAATGATTGAAACAAACACTTTTGAAAAAGAGAAGAAAACAAAAAGATCGAAGAACAAAGTAATGTACAAGATTCATAGGTGTATGTAATTATGTAATTAGGAATGGGTTTGGTGATGTAATTAATGTACTTTAGTGAATTGATAGTTTACGGATATTCATATTGAAAGTTTACGGATATGCATATAGATAGTTTACGGATATACATTTTTGATATGATTTATGGTATTTGTGGATATATCCATGACAAAGGCCATTTAAAGTTTCTTGATATCAATTAAAAATGTGTTTTAGTATTGTCTCTTGGCTTTTAATTCATAATTAAAAAGGTTCTGGATATAAATTAAAAAGTTTCTGGATATGAATTAAAAAGGTTCTTGATATCAATTAAAAAGGTTCTGGTTATAAATTAAAAAGCTTCTGGTTATCCTTTCAAAAGGTTCTGGATATCCTTTCAAAAGGTTCTGGATATGTTTTACTCATTAATTAATTACTTTTTCTTAAATAATAGAAGAACCTTTTTAATTATTTGTGGATATTTTCTGGATATCATTTTGAAAGTTTTTGGATATTCAATTGTTTGTTTCTGGATATTCAATTGTTTCTAGTTATTCATTTGTGGATATTTTTTGGATATTCATTTGCTTGTTTCTGGCTATTCAATTGTTTGTTTCTCGATATTCATTTGCTTGTTTACGGATATTCATTTGTATGTTTCTAAATATTCATTTGTGGATATTTTCGGATATCATTTTGAAAGTTTACGGATATTTATTTGTGTAGTTTACGGATATTCATTTGTGTAGTTTCTGGATATGCATTTTGATAGTTTCTGGATATTCATTTGTATGTTTCTGGATATTCACTTCATTTATTTCTGGATATACTTTATGGTATTTCTGGATATACTTTTTGATAGTTTCTGTATATAAAATTGAAAAAAAACAAACTAAGTAAATTATTTTAAATATAATTACAAAAAAAAAAAAAAAAACCAACAATAACAACAAAAAACATCTGCAAAAATAACAAGAACAAACATCAACATCCCCTAATTCGCATCATTGATTTCTGTCATATGCTGCTCTAGTGCCATGTGTTGTTCCTTGGATATTTCTCCATACGAAGAAATAGATCCACGATGAATAGCATGTGCAAAGAGTTGGTCCCAAGTCAATGTTCTTGTTGGAAAGCTAATCTGGGGGCAGAATGGGCATTGCAATTGATTTTCCACATTATAGAGGGGAAAATGCCCATTTTGGATTGATCGCCTGTGACTTGCAACTTTTTGCTCCAGGGTCCATTCTCTTCTAACCCTAGGCGGAACATCCACAATATCATCTACATATTCAACCTCCTCAGGTGTAAGTGCTCCAATTTGAGCTTGTTAGAATTTTCGTTAGAAAATTAACGAAAGTTATAACATTTCTAACAATTCCTAACAATCCTAACTTTTCTAACAAAGTGAGGGTAAAATGGGCATTGTTATTTAAGGTTAAACCTTAAAAAAAATCTTAAAAAAGAAAAACAAAAGAATAAAACCACAAATAGAAATGCTGGAAACATAATCTGGCTGGTCAATTTGAATTTTGAAAAGAAATATTCCCCTTGTCCAAAGCTGGAGCTGCATTTAATGAACAGTGCACGCTGCAGGGTTTATCCGCGCGGACATCTTTGCAATTTCCAGAGGGCTATAAATTGAGCCCTCCAGTCACAAAAATAAAGAAGGAACAACACATTTTGCACCGAACCTCTGGCGAAATATAGAGAGAAAACAGTGAGAATTCACTTGAATTGTCACCATTTTCTCTCCAATCTTTCCCAATTCACACTCATCCACTCACTCTCATGTTAAAGCCCTAAACACTCATACACTCAAGCCAAACACTCAAGAACACAAGGAAGATTGGTAAACCCTCTTTTTCCTAACCCTAAATCTCATCCATGCATGCATCTTCAAACTACAAAATGTAGTTCCTTCATCTTCTTGCTCTAGATCTAAGAAGATCACCATGGAAGACCATCTCCATGGATGATCTTCTACAAAGATCAAAATTATTTTCAAGTTTTCTTACTTTCTTACAAAGAAAACTCATTTTCAAAACCCTAAAAACCATTTTCAAGCATAAAATCTCATTTTCAAAGGATAAAAATCCCCTTCCCAAGCAAATGAAATGCTTAGTCCTAATGTACCCCAAGGATGGTTTGGTATAGTTGATTCACCACTAAAATGTCTAGTGATCACTAACCAAAATCTAGGGAAATGGGGACAAGCATGGATGCAAAACCCCCCTTAAAATCATATTTTCTTTCTTGAGAAGTTGCTGTCCAGTAGCAATTTTTCCAGACCTCAGTCCATTGTCTTAATTCTTGGACACAGATGAACTTGGAATTTGGTGTTGACTACAAAACACTTTTTGTAGCCAACATCCAGAGCTTTCCAGACATATTTTTACCTTATTTTTTGGGTGAGTAAAACTCCTCTTTTCAAATTTTCTTTCAGAGGCTAGTTCATCAGCTTCTGGGAATCCAGATCTCATATCTGAGGTTTCCAGAAGGTTTTGACCCCTCAAATCTTCTCCAAAATGGAAAATTCCTTCGCACAAACCTTATTTAAGGTGTCTGGAACAACTTTCATTCTCTGAGTTTATCCAGATTATGAAGTTTTAAGACCCTTGAATACATTTCAAAATCAAAGGTCCACTGCCTTTTTCATTCTGGCAGAAATGGCTCTCAACTTCAAAAGGTCTTTTGAGTACCAAATCTCAATCCAAAAATCCCAAAAAATCATGGGATCAGTTTAAAGTCTTGAAAAGATATCCCTATTTTTACTTTTCTGAGTTTTAAAGTATTTTGGCCAAAACACACACACACACACAAATGATTTTCAGCTTGGAAGACTCGTTTTACGAGGCATTCCGGGTGCACACTAACGTCCTTCCCGGCGTGTAACATGACCTCCGAACCTAAAATCTCTGATCTCGGGCTTTTTTCAAAGTTTTGGCCCTCAAAATTAAAATGGCGTGGCGACTCCGTTTTCGTTGATTTTTCAAACAAAAATGGGAAAATTTTCGGATACACATCATCACGGTGGCGACTCATTGGGGACTAAGCTTTTTTTAAAAAAATGGTATTTGGTATATTGGTGGAAACCACTAAATTTCCCGTTATCGCCTCCTAACACGAGTCGGGGATAAATTGTGGTCTAACAATCCCACGTACCGGTATCACCGTTTTCAAAAAAAAAAAGCTTTTGAGGGTCAAGCTTCCGTCCGGCTTTGAAAATCATTTTTCGTGTGTGTGTTGATTTTTGCACAGTTTTCATGTTGTTTTGGCCGCCTCGGAGAAAGTCAAAATTTTGATTTGTCGGAATAATGTCCCTAGCGTCGGAATTTTCGTGCTTATGTGCTCATTAAAAATTTCAAAAAAAAAAAATTCAAAAAAAAAAAAGATTTTCAAAAAAAAAAAGAAGAAGAAAATTCTCAAAAAAAAAAAATCATGCATCATATTTTTAAGACTCATAAAAAAAAATCTCTATTTTACTCAGAAAAAGAATATAGACTGCTTGCACACTACGCGCACGTGACCGTACACTGCACACTACGTCCTTAACCCGGGGAAATCCTTGTCGCGGTCCGTTTGGTCTTATTACGCCTCTCGGATGAGCACAGGACTACCCAAACATCCCATGGAGCCTCGTGTCGACCATGCACTTGTCCGTGACACACTTTGTCAGAGACCCGGTTGGTTTTAGTACGGTGCGTGTCATGCCACTGTCCGTGTATAGACCTTTCCTTTCAAGCCTTTGTCGGCATACCGACTCAATATCTTTCGGGGACCCTAATCGGTCGAAGTTACGCGGTTTTCCGCCGCGGACTTTGACCAAGATATTGACCGGCGCCTTGACTTCGGTTACGGCGCACAAATTATACATCGACTCCCGGCATTGACACTTTGAGTCATCAAGGATTAATGAATATTCCATGCCTAATTACGGCTTAAGCGACGACAAGTCAAGATCAATTGTGGACGCTTATCGGTCAAATCATGCCGACTTTTCGTCGAGCCCTCGGACATGATCTTGACTTTTGACGTCGGCTTTGTCCGTAATTTACATCGAATGCTCGTTAAGACTCGATTACCCGCCGAGACTTTTAGGATCGTTTTCTTTCGGTCGGTGGGACCCGCTTGCCCTATAGGACCCTCGCCGGGGCCGTCCACCGCTGGGAGGTCGAAATACGGGTGGAATACGAGGGGCTTATAGACGTAGTGACGGGGCCCACCGATCCGAGAATCGAGTAGTTTGCGAAAAAGAAGAGCAATCTTTTCCAACCGATTAGGTTAATAAAACATGTTTTAAGTAAACGTGAACAAATAATTGCATGTTGCATGAGCCTAAAGCCCAAACACCTACCCTCCTTCCATTCCCAGGACATCGAACCTTCGTGTCCTTTCCCCGCGGCTCCGCACAAAGCTTGGTTTCGGGCACCGGTCATCGTTTGATTAGTTGGGAAGAGTCAAGCGCGTCATCGGCTTCGCCGTTTGTTCCGACTCCGGGTTTCGAGAATGTCCGCATCGGCCGGTAATGATGGGGACCACATTGCTCCGTCCTCCAAAATCCCTCGAACGGACCGTGTGGATCCGGTTGGTAGAACGAGATGAGGCTTCGACATGAGGCTCAAATTGATGACCTGCGGGGGTTGTCGCAAGTCATGGTTTGACTATCGAGTCTCAATTCGATGGCACTTTTACCGCAAAGAAGGAAGAGGGTTCTCCTCCTCTTCTTAATAGTCCGGATACATCAAGATGCTACCCCAAGATTCCTATGTTTCCACCGCCGGGACTCCCGCCCGCCGACTTACGTGGCAACCGGCCCCCAAACAACGATCGGGGACGAAAGAGTTCGGTATCTTGTCGGTTGTCCCCTCTCAAAGTGATGATCCCACAAATATCGGCTGAGTGATGAAAATCGGGAGACAGGTTGAAGAAATATGGTCGGCCATCAAAGCCCTGGAAGAACGCCGGAAACGGACGAGCACTGGATGGAAGAGGCCACACGCCACTTCGGGACCTTAACAATATCCCAGCTGGCGGGGCTACCACGAAGGACAAACATGTGCCCGTTCCCAGGGACCTCAATATCTCTCATTATCCGGCGGAGTCCAATCACTCGCTACCGGGACGAGCCCGGCAGATCCCCGGACCGGTTCCACTCAAAGTCATTCCGGCCGCTCAACACGAGGTCCCAAATCCGCCACCGCGGGTAGAACACATTTGGTGGGATATTTGTGGCTGTCCCGATTGCCTTGAAAGGGACTATCGGGGATGGATACACGAGGACCGTCCTCCTAAGAAAAGAAAATTTCCTCCCGGCAAAAGATTGAAGGAGGGATTCGAGGCCGGTGATAACGGTGTGGGAACGCTCGGGGAGCCATCTGGGATTTGATTATTATGTACTCTACTCCGGTCGGTCTTCCCCAAGCAAAAAGGGGTAAAAGAAGCGAGAAAAGCCTTGCCAACGACGGAATTGAGACCTTCGGATACCAGTGCTGCGAACGAAGTCCAACCCCCTCGGGGGTCGGCCCAAGGTTCGGTTGTCCGGATCAGTATACACCGATGAAGAAAAACCGACGCCGGTCTGGCGCTCCCACTCAATCAACATGTTGGTGGAGATGGCAACCGCCACAAAAGGCATCGGTATAACCCGGGGGCTTCGGCAAAGACTCTACCTCGCAAGAAAAAGGCACGAAGCGACGGAGTTTAATGACTCTCTATCCCGAGACAAGGACCAAATCTATGATCCTCACCTATATGGGAGTATGATCACCTTACTGCGATGAAGATTTGCCAAGAGATGTCTCCCAACACAATGAAGCTTTGTACATCACTATTCGGCTCAACACCATGTCACTCCACAGGGTATTAGTGGACAATGGATCATCGGTAAATGTCCTTCCCCTCGGCATGATGAGGGCCCTCCGCATAAATGAAAGGCGCGTGATCCCATCTACCCGGTGTCAAAGCCTACGACGGTTCGTCTCGTCCCATTGCAGGGACGGTGACTGCGGAACTGCAGTACGAAACCCAAATGGTGCCCGCAAAGTTCCATGTAATGGATATCCCCTCCCGAGTTCACGGCCCTACTAGGGCGCCCTTGGTTGCATCACATGAAAGCCATAGCCTCCACTCTCCACCAATGCGTCAAATTCATCAACCGGCGGGGAGACCTTGAAGTCATAAGGGGTGACGGTTTCCTCATAGGGAACGAAGGCTGAAACAATAGCCAAGAACGCCCACGGTCAAACACCGGGGCTACATCCTTCAAGAGGCAAGTCTCGCCGGCATCCTTTGGAATCCGGCGATGCCAACTATGTCGACACACTCAGCGAGCGAGACTCAGAAGAAGTTCGATTCATCAAATTTAATTGCTATTTCCAACACTTGGAGGCGTCTTGGAAGGAAACGGCCTGAACACCGCCATGATACGGAGCACACAAGTCCCGGTCCTCAATCACGGATTTGTCGGCATTACGCAAACCCATTCTTTGGCCTCGCCGAGCGAGGAGATTTTCATGATAAAAGTCGACAAACACCGACGGACTCGGCTCGAATCTATGAACGTCGTGTGGGACGTCCTCCTTGGCCGAACTACACCTTGAGCCTTTCCGCTCGAGTATGGGACATGAGATTTTTCTAGCGGCACACCGAGACGCAATACGTCCTTACATACGGATTGAGCGGTCGGATTGTGACGAAACGGAAATCCCGGGATTGAGGAAGATCCCTACATCCAAATGCTCGGCTTTCGGACGCCAAACACAATTGATTACGGTTCGGACAAAGAGATAATAGCAACGGCGAAGAGGGAGCACAGAGACCATGCCTTTCCCGAGTTGTGAAGCCACCGACAGCGATGCCGCTAAAGAATTGGGAAACTCTCTCGGGCCCGTCCGCGACCAAAGAGGAAATGATCACCAAGCTTGGATTGGTCCCCGTCCTTTCGTGTCAACCTTTGTAAAGTCCTCCGAGTCTCTCATTGTTGAGTTCGAGTCTCTCGAGTCGTCCAGATGGCCTTACGCACGAAGACTACGAGTGCATGCGAACGTTGTATTCCCCTTCGTCTTGATGAAATGATGAACCTTTACGAGTATCCCTTAATTGCAACTTTAACTAATGATGAATTAACTAATAATCTAAAAACGATTAATAACGATTCACTAGATGAAGAGCGGACACATTAAATGAACAATATATCAAAGAAATCTTTAAGCGGGTTGTCAGGAAAGAGGAAAATCGAGCCCAAGTGCCGAAGAGATTTTGACGAGTGTGAATTTGGGAGCTGCGGAAGAGCCTAAAGAGACGCTTGATTGGTAGTTTCTTCGAAGGGACTGAAAGGGATGCCCTAATTGAGCCGCTAAAAGAATTTGTGGATGTGTTCGCATGGTCCTATAAAGATATGCCGGGCCTCGATCCTTCCATAGTTGAGCACCGAATACCACTCGACCCGGAAGTCAAAGCCGGTAAAACGAAGCTAAGAAGAATTAAGCCGAATGGTCCCTACAAGTGAAAGAGGAGATAGAAAAGATGCTCGGAAGCGGGTTTCATCGGGGTCATTGAATACCCAACATGGGCATCCAACATAGTGACGGTGACCAAGGCCAACGGAAAGATCCGATCTTTGCGTAGACTTCGGGGATCTGAACAAAGCCGGCCAAAAGACGATTTCCCCACGCCAAACATCGACATTTTGGTAGATTCCACGGCCAACCATGAAGTCAAATCCTTCGTCGACGGTTTTGCCGGCTACAACCAAATCAAAATGGCGAGAAGAAGATCAAGCCAAAACGGCCTTCACAACCCCTTGGGGCACATGCGCTACACGGTCGTGCCATTCGGACTAAAGAATGCTTTGGGGCTACGTACCCGAAGAGCGGCTACGGCTACGTTCCATGACATGATCCACAAAGAAATTGAGGTCTATGTGGACGACATGATAATACATTCCGGAGGATCGAGATGGCCAACACTTTGTTGATTTGAGAAAATTCTTCGGCCGCCTCAGAGACCACGGCATGAGGCTGAATCCCGGCCAAGTGCACTTTCGGTGTAAGACGAGGTAAGGTGCTAGGATATATGGTGACGAACGGGGAATCGAAGTAGATCCCCGAGAAAATCAAGGCGATAGTTGAAATGAAGCCACCAGGACAACGACGAAGTGAAATCCTTCATGGGAAGACTGCAATACATAAGCCGCTTTGTAAATCGGTGACCTCGATCTGCGAGCCGATCTTCAAGTTGATGAAGAAAAATGCCTACACCGAATGGACCCCGGAATGTCGGCTTGCCTTTGAGCAGTTAAGGCATACCTTGTGAATCCCCGATTCTCTGCCCACCACATCGGCAAAAGCCACTCTTGCTATATCTAAGCTGTCACGGATACGGCAATTGGGGCTATGCTAGCTCAAGAGAAGAAAGATTCCAAAGTCGAAAACGCCATCTATTTCGTAGCGAAAGCTCCAAGGAAGCGAACTCAATTACTCACCTTGCGAGAAGACTTGCGCGAGGTTTGGTGCAGGTAGTGGGAAAGTTGAAACACTACATGCGGTCTCACCCGATACATCTTGTCTCAAGAATAGACCCCATCAAATATACGTTCGACAAGCCTTCCATCTCCATGAGGTTGGCAAAATGGTCGTTCTTTTTGGCCGAATATGACATCACTTATGTTTCAAGGAAATCCGTAAAAGGACGCATAATGGCGGAACATCGGCCGATTTCCCAAGTGATGAGTCCCGAGGACTGAACCTCAATTTCCCGATGATGGAATCTTCGCTCTAGAAGGAGAAAATCGCTGGCAACTCTTCTTCGACGGGCGTCAAACAAAAGGGGGAACGGGATAGGAATGCTTCGGTCGATCCTGCGACGAACACACCCCCATGCGGTAAATTTGAACTTGAAGTCACCAACAATGACTTGAATATGAAGCTTGCATAGCCGGGTTGGAAGCCGCCCTTGAAAGAAATATCAAGGAATTGGAGGTGTATGGTGACTACGCCCTCATCATCAATCGGGTCTCTAACAAATGGAAGACCGTGGATCCGGGTTTGCGAAGTATCATGCTTACATGGAAGAACTAGTGGCTCAATTTAAAGAAATCGGCTTTCATTACACCAAGAGACCGAAACGGGTTCGCGGATGCTCACGGCTACACTAGCCTCTCTTGTCGAAATACACGAAGGAAAGTCTGTTAAACCATTCGTAGTCGGGAGAAGAGAAAACCCCGCCTATTGCTTCGAAATTGAAGCGGAAGCCGAAGCGATCAATGATCCCTAGTACACTCAGATTTACCAATACCCGAAGGATGGCGAGGCCTCTTTCAAAAATGAAGAGGGGAATATAAAGAAGGAATCAAAGCGAAAAGTCTCTCGGCCACAGACGGCTCGCCTCCCATTATGTTCTTTTGGGAAACATGTTATACAAAAAGCGTTATCAAGGCCCCCTCTGCGATGTATCGGCAAACGAGAGGCTACCGAACTCATGAAAGAAATACATGGTGGTACTGCGGCCCTCACATGAATGCTCGAGCTACGATGCAAATCATGCGAGAATGGGGTATTTTTGGATCACCATGGAAGCCGGCGCATCCGGTTTGTCAAAAATGCGACAAATGTCGGCGATACTCAAATCTTAATCACTTGCCTCCTCACGAGTTATCTTGCATGACAACCCCTTGGCCTTTCGTCACTTGGGGAATTGATGTCATAGGCAAAATCACACCATCGAGCGATACGGCCACGAGTTCGTCTGGTAGCCGTGGATTACTTCACCAAGTGGGTTGAAGCCAAGTCCTACAAAATCCTCAATTCAAAGAAAGTTGCCCTCTTCATCAAAGAAAACATCATGTGCGGATACGGGTTGCCGGCCGAAATCATCTCGAGATAATGGATCCCACTTCGAAGGGGAATGTGAAAAAGCTGTGGCGGAATTCCGAATAACCCGTCACAAGTCATCTCCCTACGGGCCCCAAACCAGCGGAGCCGTCGAAGGCAAAGAAACAAGACTCTGGAAAATATCATCCCGGAAAATGGCCGTCCAAGGCGAGAGATTGGCCCGAGAAGTTACACACTGGCACTCTGGGGCTACGGAGACATCGGTCGGAACGGCAGGCGGGAAACACCTTTTGCCCTCACATACGGAATGGAAGCCGTACTCCCAATCGAGCTGGAAATACCCTCGCTCAGCGTATCTTGCTGGAAAGCCGGATCAACGAGGTCGAATGGCTCCCGAGTCGCCATGATGAATTGGCCCTACTAGATGAACGCCGGCGAAGGCCATGGAACACATCCGGGCCTACCAAGGAAGAATGGCTAGAGCCTTCGACAAGAAAGTAAAGCATCGGGAGATCCGAGAAGGTGATCTCGTTTTGAAAGAAAAGCCCCCAGTCCGTATCAACCCCCTCGGCAAATGGGAGCTTTGTATGGGTCGGGCCATATGTCGTCCGAGAAGATCTTCTCAGGAGGAGCCATGCAACTTGCGAGACCTCGACGGGAATCCCTTTGTACACCCGGTGAATGGTGACAAGGCTGCGCGAGATACTACGCGTAAAAAAAAAAAAAAAAAAGAAAAGAAAACAAAAAAGAGTGCTAAAGAGTAATACCCAACTAGGTTAGAAAACCGAAAAGGGCGGCCTAGGTAAAAAACGGGGTTGCACCAAAAAAAAAAAAAAAAAAAAAAAAAAACAAAAAAAAAAAAAAAAAAACAAGAAAAAAAAAAAAGTGCTAAAAGAGTAATACCCAACTAGGTTAGAAACCCGAAAAGGCGGCCTAGGTAAAAAACGAGGTTGCACTAAAAAAAAAAAAAAAAAAACAAAAAAAAAAAAAAAAAAAACAAAAAAAAACACCGGGTTGAACTACGAAGACTGAGCTCCTCAAAATGAGGGGAACGTAGGCGGCGGAAACGGTTCGGTCTAAAACACAAATAAAAGTCATACTTTGGCATCAATACAATTGATCGGACCATGAAAGCGTCTCGAAAAACTCTAAAGCAATTCAAATATTCATTACAAGTTAAAAGCTCTTTGATGAGTCTAAGCCCGATTCATTCCTACAACCGGCAACTGCTAAAAGAAAACTAAGATACATAATCAAACTAATGTGTACGCCATGACAAGAAAGGGATACTCGGAAACCTCGGAGTCACTCCAAGCCACTCGTGCTTGGCCTCTCCCCTCTTCTTCCCCCTTCGAGTCTTCTTTTACGAGCAGGAAAAATGTCGGTGTTCCTCCTACCAAGCTGCGAGTATAGGGACGGGGTCTATCAAACCGGCCTCTGTCGGGGCCTTAGTAGCCCTAGCGTCATCCCTCATCTCCTGTAGCCTAGGCGGTAGCATAGGAGCCCTCCTCTCCTGTCTCTTGACGTAAGCCTCATAGTCGGTCACGGCGTCTCCGCTCTGTCATGAGGGTTGGCCCTCGCCTCGGCCCTCCTCCTCTCGAAGCAGTCAGGTCCTCCGCACCCACAATGGCCTCACGCCGTCTCAAAATAGCCACTGAGTCTCTCCCGGATGCCTCTCATACCAATCCAGTACCAAGTGGTCGGGAACACACCGGTCTCGGACGCTGAGAATGACCCGAGGAGGAAAGGCATCATACCTCCATGCTCGGGAAAGAAAATGGAAACAACGAGGGATCATCCATAGAAGCAGGAGCCACCACCACAGTGGCTATATCATCAAAGCCCTCCAAAGGAACTGCTCCAAGCCAAAGCTGTCTCGGGACTAAAGCGAATATAGAAGCTGGCGAGAAAGCCCCGGAAAGCATGACCACGGGAGACCCATCCTGAAGCACTCTGCGAGTCTCCACCCGCCAATGAGGCACCGACCATCGATATCTTCGGTCTGGCGACCCGCCATCCAACGCTCCCACGAGCCACGATCATCAAAATCTACATCAACACCTCTCCTGGCAAAAGTCCAGGCACGATCATATCGAGAGGTTTCCCGAAGAACCCCCAAACGCTCCATCGGCCACGGGGTCAAGAGGAACAGGCTGCCCCCGTGCATATACCGCCTTCCGGTAGCTAATGCTCGAGAGCATGAAAAGTCTCCCCCAGAATCAAAGGAACGACATCTACGCCGGGCGACGGTGAACGACGACATCCAGCGAGACCGATGGCAGATCCCAAAGGAATAGACCATGAACAGGGTGCCAAACATACAAAGTGCAAAGGCATCCCAATAGGCATCATCCACCAAACCTAGGCCCCTAAATCTGTCGGGAAGACCGGAAATATCGAAATGATCGGGACCGCGGATCATACCTTGCGCTTCCTCCGGGGAAAGATGAAGGAGGACGCACAATCTGTCAGCAAAAGAAGCCCCTCCGGGCAAAGGAACCGCTATCTCTTCCACCTCCGGACCTCCAAGCAAGGCCCGAAATTCTTCGACAGTCGGAACAATCTCGTTGAAGGAAAGGCAAAAGACATGCCTTCTAGTATCCCAAAATGATGAAGAAGCTCTCAAAAGCTCATAATCCGGAATCAATTCCTTGAGAGACCATAAGCACTTCACCTTGTATCTTTCTTCAAAGAAGAACCTCCTCTCATGCATGATTTCCCGGGACCAATCCTTGAACTTGTTGAAGAATGACATTTGGGACTCTTGGGACAATTTTGATGGAGCTTTTCTAAGGTTTTCCATGGTTTTCTCTCTTTCTCCCGAAAATGGCTGTTGGAATTTGGAGGTTGAAGAGGATATTTGAATTTGAAATAAAGCAAGACCAGTCCGAACCAAAATTAAAGGACGGTGTCGAGATTCGGTCCCCATCCGCGCGGATAGGATTGCTTTCCATCAAAAAAAAATGCAACGAGTCCAAGGCTAGCTACACCAAAAGAGGAATATTCCGTCCCGGTTGCTCGAAACACATTGCAAAAAAAACCTCCCCAAACCAGTCCATATACCAAACACCCTTAAAAAAATAAATCAAGGCTCATGCAACACTGCATTCATACTGCATTGCATTCATAAAATAAAATCCTAAATTATTACATTCCAAAAAAAAAAGAGTGTGCATAAAAAAAAAAAACAAGCAAACATAAAATAAAATCCTAAATTATTACATCCAAAAAAAAAAAAAAAAAAAAAAAAATGTGCATAAGCTGTACAAATCTAAATCTCAATCTCAAATCACAAAAAAAAAAAATCAATCGGAGTCTCCAGCGCCGATGTCTCCCCGGCCCCTCTTGCGACTCGGGCCCGCCTCCTCGGGAGCCACTGAAAATCTCGGGCTCGAGAATCGTCCTCGTCTCCGAGAAAGAGGCTCGTCGGGACCAACCGGCACGCTCACGATAGGGCAAGCCGAGATCTGCGAAAAAATCGTATCCGAAGGTGAAGGCGTCGGACTCACGCACGTACGAAGACGACCCGCCATGCCGCCATACGTGTCCCACTGCCCGTGTGGATCCCCGAGAATGACGTGATCCGAAGGCGGCACCGCGCGGGGATCAAGGAGAGGAGACAAAGGAGTCTCTGAAGAAGTCTACGAGCGAATAGGGAAGCCTCCGTCGACGGGCGCCGGCCGTGGTCGCCTCGCTCTAGCACGAGGAGCCCCGCAAGCGACCATCCTCTGATGAATCTCTTGGCCCGATCACTTGCTTCGTCGGCTTCTCGACGACCACCTCCGAAAACCGCACAAAAGCAAAAGCGTCAAAAAAAAGAGGTGATGCTAAAGATGATGAAACAAAAGAAAGAAAAGAAGAGGGAAAAGGTGAAGCCATACCTTCATACCGGACGAGGCCGGAAAGCTCGTGGAAGCCGCTCGGGGTGAGGATCTGCACCCTCAATCGGACCCCATCCCGGATATAGGAAAAATCCGTCCGAGGGTACCGCGGGATCCCAAGCCCCTCCTATCCGTAACACGAGGCATCCTCGGCCTCCTCCAAGACGAATGTCGCATATGGCTCAATCGCCACGAAATCCGAGAAGTCTTTGGCCGGCTCGGTAATCATCCCAGTCACGGACCGATCGCTCGGGTGCATCATATCGGCGGGAGGCTCCACCGGTGTCCTCAAAGGCGAGTTCACGCCATGCGGCGCGTCACCCTCTCTCCCAGATAATATGCATCGCAGGTCGGACCTCTCGTAATCCTCCATTGCCGCACAGTCAAATCTCGGCGCCCTTCAGTGCGCCACCTCGAAGCGATCCCGGGGAAGAATATCATCCCCTCATCCGTCTCGGCCTCCGTCAAAGGAAGGCAATCCGCGTACCTAAGAGTCGTACGCCCCGGAGCTTATCTTCTCCCGGGCATGCTTGGACCAAGACCGCATGGCCGGATACGCCCGACGTACTCCGCCGGCTATCGCCACATCGTGACGTGGAAAAACTCCAACGCCCATACCGCGAAGGTAAAAATCCAATCAATCCAGTGCAAAGAGAAGTGTGTGCTCGAAAAAAAAAAACAAAGAGAGGGAAAGCAAAAAGAGAGGTTATACCTCCAGGGGCAAACTCAAAGCAAGATAAAGAGCTCACAGCCTTCCTTTGTACCTATCGAGAGCAAAATAAAGCTCTGCCACCCGGCCTCTCCCCACGAGACATCTCCGGCCGTCTCCATGTCCTCCAAGGACCTCAGCAAGGCAAAGATCGCCGTCCCCTCAGCATGTCCAAAAAGCGTGCTCGAAAAAGCAAACCACAAGAAGGCCACAGCAATGCGATCGGCGCCTATCCTCTCCTCCCGGCCTCATAACTCGCTATGGTCTCCACAATCTTGCCGTAGACCACGGCATACTCCATCCCCATCCCCTTTTTGGGAATAGGGGAAAATCCCGAAGAGCACAACGAGATCGGCATCGGCGTAGCCATCCCGCCACTCAATCTGCGTCCATTAAAGGACAAACCCGTAATCGCGGCGATAGTCGGAGGGCGTAACCGTAGCCTCGCCCCGGAAGAAGTGGAAAGGTGTGGGTCGCGTCCCACCAATCTTTGCGCGAGCAAACATCAAGCCCTTGCTCTTAGGGAACTTGACCGGCCCCCTCAAGCACTCGACAAACTCCCAGAGCCCCGTCTCGACAACGATCCGTCTCGGACTCGGCAAAGCTCCTCGGCCCGCATTCGGAAGCCGGTCCCACAAGTCAATCACGGACTCCACCGATCCTCGAGTCTTCATTTTGTTGGTGCTCCGTCACAAAACGGTTTCCGCCACTGCAAAAAAAAAAAAAAGAGAAAATGTCAAAAAAAATTTTCGCATTTGCATACACATGCATTAAAAAAAAATTTTCGACAGCATAACAGCATACAATGAGCATAGCCCCATTTTTCTCACAGAAAAAGACAGTTTTCAGCAAATCCCAATGCATTCATCAAAAAAAAAAAAGATGCATTCCTACGAAAGTAAAAACTCCGTCCCATTTTCATAAAATAACATGCATACCATCCATCATCTCAAAAAATTTTTTTTTGCATACATGCATATCATCCATCTTACATGCAACGGGAGGAAAAATCCGTCCCACTTTTCAAAAATAAAAAAAATCCTAAACATACATACATCTCATATTGGCAAAACGCCCATTCTTTCCAAACAAAATGCATGCATTGCATCATTCATCAATATCAATATCCAATTTCAAAAAAAAAAATCATCATCAACATGCAATTTTCGAATAAAAAAAAAATGGCGAAAATGCCAATTCTTTTTCCCAAGCAAAATGCACATTTTGGATTACTCACATAATCATCAAGATTCAAAGACAATGAACATCAATATTCAATTTCAAAAAAAAAAATTCAAAAATCACCCAAAATTCAAATTTCAAACAAGAAATCAACAAAGGGATCAAAGGGTTTCAAAGTATACCGTTCGGAGATTCGAATCCGAAGCCCAATGTTGCCAAGCATCGGGGTAATGCTCCTCCGCAACCGATTGCGAAAGATTGTAATGCCTCCTCATCCGGACGAGCTCCAATCGTCTCTCCGCCACCGGGCCACGTCCTTGGCCTTGAAAAGCGCCTTCCCCGTGTTCCATCGCTCGAAAAATCGAAGAAATCGGAAGATTTTCGAAGCTTTTTGGCCTTCAATGGCTTTCTCTCTCGGTTTCTCTCTCTCTCTCTCGTAAGTGCTAAAACTGAATGGGGAAGAAGAAAAGGGCGTTGGCCCTAATTAATACCCTTGGTTTTCAAACCCTATCCGCGCGGATAGGATTGCAAGGGTCAAAATGACCCTTTTGCCCCTTAAAATTCCAGAACTCTGCAATTCAATCCCCAACTTGACAGAGTTAACCAAAGTTAACCAAAGTCAGCCCCTTGTCAAGAAAATCTTCCCCGGCAGTCAAACGTAAGACCGAGTGCCCTGAGAAAGATAACGAGATCCCGTATCTTTCATCAAAATCATTCCCCGGCAGTCAAACGTAAGACCGAGTGCCCTGAGAAAGATAACGAGATCCCGTATCTTTCATCAAAATCAACCCCCGGCGGTCAAACGTAAGACCGAGTGCCCGAGAAAGATAACGGATCCCGTATCTTTCATCAAAATCATTCCCGGCAGTCAAGCGTAAGACCGAGTGCCCGAGAAAGATAACGGATCCCGTATCTTTCATCAAAATCATTCCCGGCAGTCAAACGTAAGGCCGAGTGCCCCGAGAAAGATAACGAGATCCCGTATCTTTCATCAAAATCATTCCCGGCGATCAAACGTAAGACCGAGTGCCTCGAGAAAGATAACGAGATCCCGTATCTTTCATCAAAATCATCCGGCAGTCAAACGTAAGGCCGATCTCAAGAAAGATAACGAGATCCCGTATCTTTCATCAAAATCATTCCCGGCAGTCAAACGTAAGACCGAGTGACCCGAGAAAGATAACGAGGTCCCGTATCTTTCATCAAAATCATCCAACGGCAGTAAAACGTAAGACCGATCTCCTCGAGAAAGATAACGAGATCCCGTATCTTTCATCAAAATTACCCCGGTCAAACGTAAGACCGAGTGCCCGAGAAAGATAACGAGATCCCGTATCTTTCATCAAAATTACCCCGAGTCAAACGTAAGTCCGATCTCCCGAGAAAGATAACGAGATCCCGTATCTTTCATCAAAATCAAACGGCGGTCAAACGTAAGACCGATTTCCCAGAATATGTCCCGATTTTCCCAACAAAGGCTAACAAAATCCCGGCAAAGTCAACGGAATCCCAAAAGCCAACGAAATCTCGAGAAGATCTCGAACTACGACTGGCTTGATTCCCACTAGGGATACGTAGGAAGCCTATCACTAGGTCCAGCCCCTCGACCAAAACGGTCACCCTCTCCTTCGGCAGCAGACAAAGTCCACCGAAAGGCCATTTCACAATCAAGGTCCGAGGCACCTAAAAAGCCATCTTCATCAAGGTCCGAGGCACCTAAAAAGCCATCTTCATCAAGGTTCGAGGCACCTAAAACGCCATCTCCAAGGTTCGAGGCACCTAAAACGCCATCTCCGAGGTTCGAGGCACCTAAAACGCCATCTCCAAGGTTTGAGGCACCTAAGACAACATCACTAGGAAAGCGATAAATCGCAATCATCCCCAGCAGAGACCGAAAATGGTCATTCCTATCCCCAGCAGAGCGGATAGCCATCAGACCGAAAATGGTCATCTCTTATCCCCAGCAGAGTTTTCTTTCCAGCAACCGATTGTAGAACTCGCTCATCAGGTTCGAGGCACCTAAAACGCCATCATCTCCAGGGTCAAAGACCCGAACTACGTCCGGCTTGATTCCCATTCGGGATACGTAGGTAGCCTATCGCTAGGTTCAGCCACTCGATCACTCGATCATCCCGCCAAATATGAAGCCTTACTCTTATCGACGACCCCGCTTCCTTCGAAAGCGCCGTCGCCGAGGGGCTACTGTAAGTGCTCCAATTTGAGCTTGTTAGAATTTTCGTTAGAAAATTAACGAAAGTCATAACAATTACTAACATTCCTAACAATCCTAACTTTTCTAACAAAGTGAGGGTAAAATGGGCATTGTTATTTAAGGCTAAACCTCAAAAAGAATCTCAAAAAGCAAAACAAAAGGAATAAAACCACAAATAGCAATGGCTGGAAACACAATACATGTTAATTTGAAATTTCAAAAGATTATTCCTCTTGTCCAAAGCCCGAAGCCGCATTTAATGAACAGTGCACGCGAGGTCTGTCCGCGCGGATGGGTTTGTAATTTTCAGAGGGCTATAAATTGAGCCCTCCAGTCACAAAAATAAGGAAGCCACAACACATTTTGCACCGAACCTCTGGCGAAATATAGAGAGAAAACAGTGAGAATTCACTTGAATTGTCACCATTTTCTCTCCCATCTTTCCCAATTCATACTCATACACTCACTCTCATATTAAAGCCCTAAACACTCATACACTCAAGCCAAACACTCAAGAACACAAGGAAGATTGGTAAACCCTCCTTTTCCTAACCCTAAATCTCATCCATGCATGCATCTTCAAACTACAAAATGTAGTTCTTTCATCTTCTTGCTCTAGATCTAAGAAGATCTCCATGGAAGACCATCTCCATGGATGATCTTCTACAAAGATCAACATTATTTTCAAGTTCTCTTACTTTCTTGCAAAGAAAACTCATTTTCAAAACCCTAAAAACCATTTTCAAGCATAAAATCTCATTTTCAAAGGGTAAAATCCCCCTCCCCAAGCAAATGAAATGCTTAGTCCTAATGTACCCCAAGGATGGTTTGGTATAGTTGATTCACCACTAAAATGTCTAGTGATCACTAACCAAAACCTAGGGAAATGGGGACAATCATGGATGCAAAACCCCCCTTTAAATCATATTTTCTTTCATGGGAAGTTGCTGTCCAGTAGCAATTTTCCCAGACCTCAGTCCATTGTCTTACTTCTTGGACACAGATGAACTTGGAATTTGGTGTTGACTACAAAACACTTTTTGTATCCAACATCCAGAGCTTTCCATACATATTTTTACTTTATTTTTTGGGTGAGTAAAACTCCTCTTTTCAAATTTTCTTTCAGAGGCTAGTTCATCAGCCTCTGGGAATCCAGATCTCACATCTGAGGTTTCCAGAAGGTTTTGACCCCTCAAATCTTCTCCAAAATGGAAAATTCCTTCGCACAAACCTTATTTAAGGTGTCTAGAACAACTTTCATTCTCTGAGTTTATCCAGATTATGAAGTTTTAAGACCCTTGAATACATTTCAAAATCAAAGGTCCACTGCCTTTTTCATTCTGGCAGAAATGGCTCTCAACTTCAAAAGGTCTTTTGAGTACCAAATCTCAATCCAAAAATCCTCCAAAAAATCATGGGATCAGTTTAAAGTCTTGAAAAGATATCCCTATTTTTTACTTTTCTGAGTTTCAAAGTATTTTGGCCAAAACACACACACACACACACACACAAATGATTTTCAGCTTGGAAGACTCGTTTTACGAGGCATTCCGGGTGCACACTAACGTCCTTCCCGGCGTGTAACATGACCTCCGAACCTAAATCTCTGATCTCGGGCTTTTTTCAAAGTTTTGGCCCTCAAAATTAAAATGGCGTGGCGACTCCGTTTTCGTTGATTTTTTCAAACAAAAATGGGAAAATTTTCGACACAATCACACATCATCACAGCTGCCTCGGAACACCGCACTTCACGTGCACTTGCTGTCTCGGTACACTGCACACTACAACCCCTAACCCGGGATGGCCTTATCAGTTGCACTCCGATTGGTCTGCCAGACACCTTTCGGGGGCGCACGGGGTCGTCCCAAACATCCCATCCTAGCCCGTGTAAGCCATGCACTCTTTGTGTCACACTTTGTCCAAGACCCCGGTTGGTTTTTGGCTTAGCTCGTGTCATAAAGCCTAAGTGTATGTTTTTTACGCCGCGCCCCGCTCTGAGTCAAGCTCGAGAGTTTGAGACCAAAGGTCGTTCCTGACCCGAAGTCTCGCGCTCTTCAGCCTTGACTTTGACGCGGAGCTCTGCCGAAAAATATACCCGAAGGTTCAATGTGACGCCGTGTCACCAAACCTCGCCGTATGTATCGTGCCAGCCACAACTTGGCCAACGCTAAAAAGCTAAGGTCTCTCGCACAAGCGAGTCAGGAGAGGTCATGCCCAAATTTTGGCACGATCCCCGCCTTAACTTAAGGACGTTGACTTCGACTGTGGCCCGTGCGTCACACACGTTGAAAGTTTGCGTGATCAGCTAGCCTTAAGTTCATTTTTTCCTTTGTCGGTGGAACTCGCTTGCCTTATCAGACCTCGCTCGGGATAGTCCGTCCTGAGAAAGATGATCTACAATGGAAACGAGGGGCTTATAAGCGTAGTGACGAGATCCACTGATTAGAGCTCTAGGATTAGTTGCGAAAAAGAAGACCCGCTCTTTTCCAACCGATTAGGACTCTGAGAAAACGTGCTTTAAGTAAACATTAATCGGTAACTGCACATTGCACAAGCCCGAAACCTTGAGCCAAATCCCCTTTTCCGAAGCTTAAACCCTTCCTTTTGTTCCCTGCAGCGAGCAGAAAGTGGTTCAGATTTCCGGGTCAGCACCTTGCCAGGATCAGATTCACACGACGGCGTCGACAGGTTCTTCGGTTCCCTCGGTTCCCTTAGCCAGAATTTCCGACATGTCTAGCTCACCGAGAAATCGTGACGGGGAAGGACCCCCGCCACCGATAATGAGATATGACTTTGGAAGAAGCCATCCGGGCTTGTGAGGTTCACAAGAGGCGTAAAGAAGATCGGCAAAATTTCGTGGTACGGCTTCCGAATGAGCGTGGTATAGCGGCCTATCCCCGCCGGACGGTACTTTTGTCCCGGTCGAGGATGACGATTCCCGAAACCAGCTTCACCAAACCTTCAACCGTGTTCCTCCCCGCCAACTTACGGGATGCTTTCCAACCAAGGAAACAATCGACCTAGGCTCCATGTTGCCACCTCTCGGGGCAACCCCTGTCATTTTTGGCCGGCCCAGTGCTACTCCTATCACTCAATACCACCGGCGCACCGGACCATCTCAGGATGCCAATATTCCTCAATACCCTCCCGGTTCGTCCCGTTGCCTATACATGAATCCCTAAACACCGGGACAAACCCCGATACGATTCGAAAAAGGCCCCGTATATTCTCATATACCAAGCCTTCCACCTCCAATCACTACCGCTCACGTGGTAGCACCCTGCGCCGAGCCTCACGGTCCACCGCTGGACTCAACCTTAGTCCGGGATGGTCGAGCGGATGAAAGACCCGAAAGCCACCATGAGCGGCTCAAAGCAGAAACGCTCAAATCCACGGATCCGGGAATGGTCACGCCTCTCCTGCCAAGTTCGTAATGCCGGAGATGGACCGATTCGACGGAACCGAATGTCCTCAAACGCACGTTGATACCTACGTTCTCGGCATGAGAGCAAAAGGAGCAACCCTCCAGCAAATGGCCGACCACTTCCGGCATACGCTCAAAAGTTCAGCGTTACGATGGTTTTTAAGGGTCAAGCCTGCGGATCGCCACACCTGGGAACAGATCAGTAACATCTTCCTGGAACGGTACCGATCCAACCTAGAGTGGGAAACAAGTCGCGAGGACTTAATCACCACTGAGCAGAAAGCGGATGAAAGTGTTGGGGAATTCTACAAGAGGTGGAGCTGGAAACTCTCCGAGATCATGGAGCCACTCTCCAAAGATGAACAAATGTGGATCTTCAAGTCCTGCTTAAGACCGTCCTCAGAACTCTCATCAGTCATCATTTCTTCCCAGATCTCCGGGCCATGGTCAATGTCGGCTCACAGTTCGAGAAGGATCTCAAGAAAAAGTTGGCTACTGCACAGCCATACAGATACCGCTCAGCAGTTGCATTCAATCCCGCACCGGCCCCCGACAAAGGGAAAGATACGTCTGTCAACTACATCCATCAGGGACAACAGTCGGGTAACAGAGGCCATGAAACCTGCCGAGCTACGAGTTCCTACAGCTAGAGTGATTTTCTTTGATCTAGATCAGAACACTTCCAAAAGATTGCTCAACCTGGACTTGCTTGAAGCGAAATGAACAACTTCCCAACTCAAAATGGTGAATTACAAACAGAAAACCAAGTGCTACCATGACAAGAAGGTCAAGAAGAGGTCGTTCAAAGTGGGGGACTACGTTCTAAGGAAAATCGAGGTGACTGGTAGAAAAGCAGAGCAGAACAAGTTATCTCCTAACTGGGAAGGGCCTTACATCGTTACTCAAGTTATCAAGGAAGGGACATACATGATTGATCATCCCGAGGGTGACGAGCTAAAACATCCTTGGCATGCTAGCCACCTAGTTAGATATTACTTTTAGATTCAACATTCAATATTCTATGCAACGATCTACTACATCAATAAAATGGAAGTTCTATTCAAACAAATCGTATTACTCTTATACTGTATTCAACTCAGAACCGACTCTTAGTCAATCTCGACATAGTAAACAGATTCGACTAATGTCCTAAGTCGACCTCGTTCTTAAACAAGTCCGACTGAAGACTTAGGTCTGTCTCGTTCCTTAAACAGATTCGACTAATGTCCTAAGTTGACCTCATTCTTAAACATTTCCGACTGAAGACTTATGTCAGTCTCGTTCCTTAAACAGATTCGACTAATGTCCTAAGTTGACCTCATTCTTAAATAGGTCCGACTGAAGACTTAGGTCAGTCTCGTTCCTTAACAGATTCGACTGAAATCCTAAGTCGACTTCGTTCTTAAATAGGTTCGAATGAAGACTTATGTCAGTCTCATTCTTAAAGAAGTTCGACTAAAACCTTGGTCAGCTTCGTTGACTAGCCAACTGCTCTAACCAAGACTTTAGCCGATCTCCTATTCAATCTAGTTCGACAAACAAATACGATACAGATCAAAACAAAATGGTTCAGAAAAGTCAACTAGATTAATAAGCAAGTCCCCCAAAGCGGGCTAGGACTTGGGCAAATAAGATTACGAGTTAACTGCCTCCAAAACTGGGCCAAGGCATTGACATTCAAAAGAATACAAAAAATAATGTATGGAACTTGTTCATTACAACCACAAACTAAAACAAATAGGTCAACTCTCTTGATCGTCACCAACTGGAGCCTTTTCTTGCTCGGACAGGGGCTGCATTTGTTGATCGACATTCTCAAAGACTTGGTCCTGGGTTACCTCATCTCCTTCAATAATCTCCTCATCATCCTGGTTGGCAGCTTCATCAAGCTCCTGGAGAACAGTATTGAAATTTCTTGGCTCAATGGGAGGAGCGACCCAAGGCTCAGCTCCATCCTCCTCATCTTGTTGGGCGATGGCAGCCAGGTCATTATCGTTATATGGCACAAGGGGATGACCACTTCGGGCTAGCACGTCATATTGGTCTTCAGAGGCCCATCTGGTCAGTTGATCAATGGAGAGCTCGACAGAGGGGTCTACGACAGCTCGACGGGCCATATGCCGATGTCCGACATCATAAAAAGCCCTAGCTCGGCTAATTATGATCTCATAGCACTCATCACTGTGCTTGAACGCCTCCATCGCGTCCTTCCCAACAGCCTCCCCAGCGGTCTTCACCTTAGCCTGGGCCTCCTCTTCCCACTTAGCTCGAGCAACTTTATGATCTTCCTCCATCTTTTTTAGTCGAGCATTGCGCTCTTGGACAAATGCATGGAGCTTACCCAGGTCTCCCTCCAGCTTGCTCCTCATCAGTTTAGCTTCAGCGGCCTCCTCCTTCAAAATATTTGCTTGCTCTTCGAGAGGAGCGATCTCTGCCCTAGTTGCTTGGAGGTCAACCAAAGCCTTGTCCCTCTCACCCACTGTATCAGTATGAAGGGCCTTAAGAGCATCGTAGGCAGAGTCTAAGTCAATCAACTTCTCCCTCAACTCAGTAACTTCGTGGGATTTACGAGCATATTGGGCAGTTTCGATCTTCTCCCTCTCTTCAGCTGCCCTCCAGCTACTTTTTTCCTGTTCGATCAAAGCAAGAGACTACATAAACAAAAAGAGAAGGATTAGATCGACAAACTATCACAATTAGGAGTGACCAAAAAATATGACGACTGAAAGAAAAGTGAAAGATATGGAACAAGATTTCCTCAGAGTGGACAAGGCCGGCCCTGTCACTAAACTCTTCAGCAGTTAACCCCTTCTCCGCAAACCTGGCCAACAGATCTCTGTCTGCAGCCCGCCTTATGATAACTTGACCAAATCCCAGTTCGGGATACTGGCAGCACGAGCTATCAACCCCAGTGAGGGGAGGAACCTCACTTAGCCTGGCCACTTGGGCCTGAACGAACTCCGTGCTAGTGACATGAGGAGCTTGGGGTGGAAGATTGTCGGAGGAAGAAACTGCAGCTCGGGAAGTCCCAACCCCATCAGGTCCTTGGTCGAACCGCAACCTCTTCCTTTGGTGAGTGAGGGGAAGGTTGTCCTCCTCTTCGTCTTCATCGAGGTCAAAGACATCGACATCAGCAACGTTTTGGGTGGCATCCCCAGTTGGCTCAAGTAGTGGACCGTAGTCTGATCTCAGTTCGGTCGAAGTGACGACCTCATCCTTGTCCACCTCAGCAGCTTGAACTTGGAGGGTATCACTCTCCAGGGGTTCCATTGACCCAGATTCATCGATGGGGACCATCCCCACACCTTCTTTGGGGAGCAGCTTATTTCTGTTATCAGCCTCCTTCTCGCAGCTGGCACGGGCATTGGCGGTGCCGTGAGCTTTCTTGCTCTTCCTCCGATCATTGGTGCTAAGTGTACGATCCATTTTGGCTAGTTAGTCGGGGGTGAGAATTGCACGAGCAAAAAGAAAGAACAATTAGCAAAAGAAATAGGCGAGCAAAGAAATGACGAGTTAAAAGGAAATAACGGGTAAACAATTTACCACCATAATGATCTTGGGATTTGCATTGGCCGGGGTTCTTCTTACATAAATGGCACTGGGCTTCAAACCTATCCCTCTCATGGATCACCCAGTCCGGGTACCTCAAGCTCCTAACAATCAATGCAAGGGGGGATACCTCTCCATCCCCATCCTGTATCATGCCGGCCTGGATAAAGTTGTTCTTGGTCAACCCTAGTATGTCCCAGCTAATGGGACCCCTCCGAGCCACCAGCACTAACCTATGGTACAGTTCGTCGCTCCAATCTGGGACCCAGTAGTCCTCTTCCTTCATTAGGCATGAAGTGGCATCGGGCAAGGGAAATTCCCATCCTTTCTTACTTTCAACCAATATTAAGTGGGAGTTCCACCCAGAAACTTTATTAGGCAAATTCAAAAACAGGCTGGGGGCATTGTGTTTGGGCAGAGTACTAATCCCTAGAGACCTCTTGTCTACGGAGACCTTAAAGAACCTTCTAAAACATGGACGCAAGGCTCAAACCCAAGAAACCAGCATACCATGGCAAAACACACTAATACCCTACAAGTGTTAGCCCCTAGCTGCATGGGAACAACGGCCATACATTATAATAATTCAAAAAGGAATGGGTCGAGGGGAAGACGTAGCTCGACCTCGAATTGACCGTAGAAGAAAGCTACTCTGGATGAGCTATGGGCCCACTGCGCCCATGATTGAAACTTCATTTTTTTCTCTGTGAAGTGAGTCAACCTGAACTCCTCTCTGTCGATCTCACAAAAGTCATAGAGGATGTTGATCCTCGATTCTGAACTCTTCCTCCCAATGGCCAGCTTGGGGGCAACATAACCTCTTTCATTACGGCCTGGAGCGACCATCGAGCAGAAGGCGTTGACAATGTTGGTTGAGGGGGCAACAAAGTAGAGGCCGCAGATGGTTGATTCGACATATCTACAGAAGAAGAAACAGGGGAATCAGAACTAGATGGATTTTCATCAGAGCTATCTATGAGCAACCTAGATTCCCCTGGGAATTCTAACCTATCTCTAGGGAATGGCGGTTTGTTAGACCTTATGTAAAACATGATAAAGTGGTCAATCATCTTATTAAAGAGACGAAAGCGAACAACCCTCTGGTCGTCCACCTCAAAATCTCTAATGCGATCTCTACCTGGGACCTCCACAATGCCATCGCACAGACCCCATGCTTTCAGAATGGCAATATACTCATCCCTACTCATCTCCTTCCAAGGGCCTTCTAATCACTTATAAACCCGAAGGTTTTGGGAGCAATACCGATATCTAATACCTCGCTCACAACTAAAGGTTCTAGCCATGGCAGAATTGACAAAAAAGCTTGAAAATAAGCCTAAAACAGAGGAATCGAAGAGTACCTTAATTGATTCAAAGACGAGAGGTATCTAGAGCGAAATGGAAACTTGATTGTACTAGAAAATCAGAAATCGCCTTGCTTTGTTCTTGCTGGATATTATCAGATTTAGGGGTTTGTAAAGTTGGAAAAGGAAAAGGATTTGCCTTTTTATACCTATCCCAATCCTTACCTGAATTGGAAAGGGTAGGGCTACAACGGTTCAATCCTTCATTTAATGCCATTGCCGTTTCCCAAGGCAAATGTCCAAATGCCGTATCATGTAATCATTACGGCGCTCCAACGGATCCAACCGTCAAAAAATTCTATGGTCAAGATCAAGCCACGTCAACAGCGCCGACCATTCAATAACTTCGACCATCTAACGATGAGCTATCAAAGATTTCATCAGTTTTTCATAACTTCCTGGTCAATAAAGTCAACTCAGAAAGTTGGGGGCCACTAAACGGAATAAATGTGACGGGCCAGGCCCAACGAGTGAAGGCCAACATTTCAGTCACAAGTCTACTCTATTATTGAATGGGCCGACCCAATTACTACATTGCCAATGGCCCAGTATCGATCAGTCGACCTAGCTCATTGTCCGACCATCATTGGTCCCGACCTAGCTTTGTCCGACATACGATCATCTTTTTATACAAATTCTATCTTAATACAAAGTCAGGTCGACCTTGATCTACTCAGGTGACCTCGACCTACAGAGACGTACGTCGACCTAAGACTCTTTCCATAACTGCCTCCTACAATCTCGGAGTATGTTATGCCGATATTTTCTCCATGATTTATGGGATTCGATACAATCCTACTACAACACTATCTCTTATCAAGGCTATAAATACCTCACAACATCCAACGTTAGAAGGTAATGCCTTATTTGCTATTCAATTGATTTCAATACATTTAATTATAGTTTATAAGAAAAATACGTGATATCTCATCATCACGCCGGAGGGTATTAGCCGGAGACCATCCCGGCTAGTCGTGTGTTCACTGGTTTCAGGTCAAAGCTAGGAGATCAACCTAATTGCTGGACTAAAGCTGATCAAGACACGTTCCTTGCAACATCATTCCCTTTTTTTCTCTTTTCCCCTCTTACCTTGTTAATACACCCATAAATTAATAGCTATTTTTAAGACAATTGTTTAATTGATTTGATATTTCCTTATCAAACAAGCTTAATTTTTTTCCGCATCCATTCAAACCTGTGTTTGGGCTTATTTTCATTTTGTAAGATTTGATGGAAGAACAACTTACTTGTTCAATCGTAGTGCGGAAGACTTGATCGATGCCGTGGATTTGATCACCGAATATGAACCACGTACGTTGATCGGGAGTGAAATCACAAACGGAAATTGCCCACTATTTCACAACACTTGTTTGCTAATTTTGATCAGCCATGGATTGGGAGAGAGAGCAAGAGAGAATCGAGAGTTTGTTTCTTTCTGTTCACTGCGTTGAAAAAAACTGAGGGGATATGTACAGCCCCCACCTTTCACCCACGTTAGAAAACTAACGTTGTAACTTCTCCATAACTGCTCGTGCAGTTTAATCCATAATTATTTGTGTTTTATTTTCATTTTAAAACACAAATGGACTGGGTTTATCTTGGGCTTGGGCTATCTTGGACATATTGTTGGGTTTTACGGGTCCATGCGCAGCGGAATTAAGCATTAAAACATAAAACCCAAGAATCCCTAGGATCCGTTCTATACAATTAATTTAAATTCCTATGAGATAGAATTATACCAACCTCGAACGCTTTCTGTTCTTGAGCTATCGAACGATTTGATTATGTGATATCGAATCACAAACTTCGTTCTTCAACTTGCTTGAACTCTAGGCCTTGATCGATAAACGAGCGAAGACCCTCTTTCGGTATCCACACCTTTGAATGAATTTAAGAACTATTTCTTGGTGATTGCTAGATCTAAACCTTGAAGAATATTGAGAGTATTTTGTTGTGAATTTTACTTGAAAATTTTGGCTAGGGAATTAGGTCTGACAGACCTCTCATATTTATACTACATTAGCATGAATACGTCTCCTAATCGTATTAGGAGAACAGGCTGTCAAAACCGCGTATGGGCTTAATATGTCGCGCGGTATATTAAGCCCATGGCTTAGTATGTCGCGTGACATATGTAGCCAGATACAGAAACTCTCAATCATTCTTCCTCTGGTTTAACCAATTCATTCTATTTGTGTGTGACCCAATAGGATTACATTATGTTGGCAATGAGTTCGATCATATCGAACCTCATAAGACATAAGCGGACTCTAGCAAGCCATTATGTCTACCCAAATAATATAACGTAAGAGTTCACGTTTCCAATGGTGTACTTCCATTTCTCCCTTTGTCTCACGATATTATATTGAACACAAGTCATGGTCCTCGTCAACTTGTTATTGTTCAATGCTTTCTCGATTCTTGAGTATAATGATAATTCCAATCATATTGGGGTACGGCCATACACTTTCATCATTATCACTCATCGAGGGGCCCAAGCAAAATATCTCTCTTACGAGGGACAAATTCCTTCTTGACTTATCATCCTTCCCATCATGAATCTGATCATGCCAAAGATAGTCTTTATAGACATCGTGTTAAGATATCGTTTGACTAAAATCAAACATGACTTTCATCATATGTAAGGTCATGATAATCTCAGGTCTAGGGACTAAATGAAGTAACCTTATGAGATTTAATTATGACATTTGACCATGACATAAATCTCATGCGGGTCATGTCCAGTCACTCGTTCTCTAACAAGTACCCATAATTTTAATGTGTATCTCTATGCATATAATCATCACATGATTATCCATTGACAATTATACTAATTATTCTCTTAATAATTAGGGACGGAGATTATTATAAACAAATATACAAAACATATAATAATCAAATGATAAACATCTCATATAATAATAAATAATGTCAACACATAAGTCTATCAATCATAGACCTAGGGCATAACACCAACAGTCTCCCACTTGCACTAGGCCCAATCTACCATGTATCGAATACCCATGGACCTAACATGACCATCATGTTTGGCTTGCGGGAGAGCCTTAGTTAATGGGTCTGCCACGTTTTCATCAGTGTCTACTCTGCATATCTTAACGTCTTCCCTTTCACATATCTCACGGATAATGTGGAAACTTCGAAGTATGTGTTTGGATCTCTGGTGTGACCTTGGTTCCTTTGCTTGTGCAATGGCACCATTGATATCACAAGAAGTTCAATAGGGTCTCTGATGCTTGGAACGACTTCCAAATCACTAATGAACTTCTTGATCCAAACTGCTTCCTTAGCTGCATCGGATGCCGCTATGTACTCAGCTTCGGTTGTAGAATCAGCGAGGGTACTTTGCTTGGAACTTTTCCAACTCACAGTGCCTCCATTAAGCGTAAACAAAAATCCAAACTGCGATCTGAAATCATCTTTGTCGGTTTGGAAGCTAGCATCTGTGTAGCCTTTGACTACAAGATCTTCTTCCATTCCTCCAAAGACCAAGAATACATCCTTAGTTCTTCATAAGTACTTGAGGATATTCTTGACTGCTATCCAATGTGGTTTGCCGGGATCCGATTGGTACCTACTCGTCATGCTTAGAGCACACGAGACATCGGGTCTAGTACATAACATAGCATACATGATAGACCCAATTGCCGAAGCATATGGAATACCATTCATTCTCTTTCGCTCATCATTAGTCTTAGGACTTCGATTCTTGCTAAGAGATATACCATGCAACATTGGCAAGTTTCCTCTTTTAGAATTTTCCATTTGGAATCTTCTAAGGACTTTGTCAATGTAAGTAATTTGACTTAAACCAATCATCCTCTTGGATCTATCTCTATAGATCTTGATACCAAGGATATATGCGGCTTCGCCCATATCTTTCATTGAAAAACACTTTCCTAACCAAGACTTAACAGTCTGTAGTACAGAAACGTCATTTCCAATGAGTAAGATATCGTCGACATACAACACTAAAAATAGTGCTACGCTCCCACTAATTTTCTTGTATACACAAGGTTCATCTTCGTTTTTGATAAAGCCAAACTCCTTGATTGCTTCATCAAAACGTAGATTCCAACTCCTAGAAGCTTGCTTCAATCCATAAATGGATTTCTGCAACTTACACACCTTGTTAGAATTTTCTAGACTGACAAAACCTTCAGGTTGTATCATGTATACATCCTCAAGTAACTTCCCATTAAGGAAAGCTGTTTTGACATCCATTTGCCATATCTCATAGTCATAATATGCGGCTATGGCAAGTAAAATTCTAATAGACTTAAGCATAGCTACAGGAGAGAAGGTTTCATCATAGTCTATGCCATGAATCTGCCTATATCCCTTAGCTACTAGCCTAGCCTTATAGGTGTGCACCTTCCCATCCATGTCGGTCTTCTTCTTGAAGACCCATTTGCACCCTATGGTTTTTACACCTTCGGGTGGATCAATCAAGTTCCAAACTTGATTATCAGCCATGGATTATAATTCGGACTTCATGGCCTCTTGCCATTTTTCTTAATCAGGAGCGGACATCGCTTCTTGATAGCAAGTGGGTTCATCGTTTTCGATTAACTCCACTTCATCACTTTCCGTAACGAGAAATCCATATCTCTCGGGTTCGGATCGTGACCTACCACTTCGGCGAAGAACTTGTGCATCTTGAACCGGTTCCACAACGGTTTGTGAACTTGGTTCAGTTTCTACCATTGGTTCAATGTTGTTTTCGAGTTCTCGAATTTCTTCGAGATCTATTTTACTCCCACTGGTTCCTTTGCGAAGAAACTCCTTTTCTAAGAAAGTACCATTTCGAGCAACAAACACTTTATTCTCGTTTCGGTTATAGAAATAGTATCCTTTGGTTTCCTTAGGATATCCCACGAAAACACATTTATCAGATTTAGGTGCTAGCTTGTCAGAAGTTAACTTCTTGACATATGTATCGCAACCCCAAATCTTCATGAAAGACAAACTAGGTTTTCTTCCATGCCACATCTCATATGGGGTCTTTTGAACCGATTTGGTAGGAACTCGTTTATAGTGAAAACAACAGTTTCTAGTGCATGTCCCCAAAAGGATAAAGGAAGCTCAACTTGACTCATCATAGAACGAACCATGTCCAACAAAGTTCTATTCCTCCTTTCAGACACACCATTCCATTGTGGTGTTCCGGGTGGAGAGAGTTCTGAAATGATTCCACAACTCTTAAGATGACTGTCAAATTCTTGGCTCAAATATTCACCACCTCGATCGGATCGAAGTACCTTAATAGTTTTGCCAAGTTGATTTTGCACCTCATTTTGAAATATTCGAAATATCTCAAACGATTCACTTTTATGTTTCATTAGATAAACATATCCAAATCTACTATAATCATCAGTGAATGTTATGAAGTACCGAAATCCTCCCCTAGCATCGCTACTCATAGGCCCACATACATCGGTATGTATGAGTCCTAATAAGTCGCCCGCCCTTTCACCGGTTTTGGTAAATGGGTCCTTGGTCATCTTCCCAAGTAAACAAGATTCACATGTCTCATATAATTCATAATCATGTGAGTCCAAAAATCCATCTTTGTGGAGTTTAGAAATGCGTTTCTCGTTTATATGGCCAAGACGACAATGCCATAAGTAAGTGTGGTTTACATCATTGGGTTTAGATTTCTTGTTAATGTTATAGACATCATTATCACGATTTTCAACATCAAGAATATAAAGGCCATTGAATGAAACAAATAGATACAATAATGCATATCACTCTTGTGAATGAAAAATTTCTTATCACATATAAGAAAATTAAAACCTTCATTATCCAAAACTGAAATCGAAATAATATTCCTACTTAAAGCTGGAACGTAATAACAATTTTTCAAAACAAGTATTAGCCCACTAGGTAAAGTAACTTCATAAGTTCCTACGGCTAATGCAGCAACTCTTGCTCCATTCCCCACACGTAGGTCCACTTCACCTTCCTTAAGCATCCTTCTGTTCTTTAGACCCTGCACATTTAAAAAAATGTGAGTTCCACATCCGGTATCCAATACCCAAGAACTAGAAGTAGATAGGAATATATCTATAAGAAAGATACCTGAAGTCGAAGCAACTCCTTTGCTCTTCTTCAGTGCTTCCTTGTATTTTGCGCAGTTTCTCCTCCAATGTCCAATCTCATTGCAATGGAAGCAGATTGCGTCCTCTTGGGACTTGGGCTTAGCCTCTTTAGGCTTGGAAGCCTCTTTTGGTTTGGCAACTTTTGCCTTAGGATTAGCAACCTTTGCCTTTCCTTTACCCTTAAAACCCTTCCCCTTGTTAACCATTAGCACTTGGTCGGTTTTCTTCTCGACAATATTGGTTTCCGCAGTGTTCAACATTTGAACTAACTCGGAAAGGTTTTTATTCATTCCACCCATGTTATAGTGCATTATGAAATGACTAAAACTTTTATGTAATGAATTCAATATTATGTCGGTAGCCAACTCTTGGCTAATTGGAAAACCGAGCCTTTCAAGATGCTCAATGTGGCCCTTCAACTTGAGAGCATGGGGACCAACAACTTGTCCTTCACTCATCTTGCATGAGGTCAAGACAGCAACTGTGTTGTACCTTTCTTGCCTAGCTTGAACTTGGAACATTTCCATCGCCCGATTGTTTAAGTCGATTGTCCCCAGTGCTCAAGATCCTTCAAGGTTCTTGCACATGGCGGAGAGCATAAGGCAACCAACATCCGTAGAGTCATGCTTGTGCTTCGTATATTGATCCCTTATTGCCCTAGCGGCATTGGCGGCGGAGTTCGGGTGGAATAGGTTCATCGAGAACGTACGGTTTCTCCTCTTGTTTGAGAACAATTCTCAAACTACGGATCCAATCCATATAGTTTGTACCATTCTCTTCCAACTTTTCCTTCTCAAGGACGGATCGCAGTGAAAAGTGATTATTGTTTGATGCCATTTATTCTACAAAAAGATATACATAAAATATGAACACATATAAGTAAACATATTATATGAGAAGTATAATGCATTTAATTAAATGCTCCCACTAAATTATACACCTTCAAATGCAAATAAGCATAATATACATTTAATGGGCTAAGAACCAACTTTAATTCAATTTCAAGTTTGCTATGGCAAACCGCTCAAAATTAAATTAATTAGGTAGAAAACATCAATCATATCACATATATGACTCTTAGATCTTTTATGAGATTTATTCAAGACATCATATGTCTAGGTATATTTTAATCTCATCTTATGCCTTGGGTCCAAAACCATTTTGATAACCCAATTAAGTTCATTGACTTTAAAACGTATAGGAACCACCATTTCCTCATCTTGCTCGCATTCGAATAGAATCAAAGCACCTTGCTATGGCAAGCCCACCCAAAACTATCTGAATGGTCTCAAGTGTTTTTAATCATGAATTGGCATAAAAAACTTAAAAGTTAAATGAAGGTTCTTTAAAGGTAGATTATAAGCATATCAAAAAGATAGTCAAAATCATGCACCAGGTAAGTTCCCAGGAAGATAGGTGAGCCACAAGGACTTCTTAAGTACCAACTCTTCCTTAGACAGAACTCTCCTAGACATGCACAATCGTAAATCAACTCGATTTAGCAACATAATCACTTCCTTTTATAAACAATCGGTTTCCTTTTAAATTTCGCGTATTTATGACTTGTTTCCATAAACAATCATAAGATCCAAAATTTACAATGTCTAAATCTAAACATATTAGGAAACTAAATATCATGTTTCAACTAAACATCTAATTAAAAATTCTTATCATGTAAGAACAAATAAAACATGCATCACAATAATTATTAAAATCATATTTTAATCAATTAATCATGCATAAACAATGAATCAATCTAGCATGGCCTTATAAACTTAATTTTATAACATCCAGATTATCATATGAACATATCAGATTGTAAACACAATCACAAAATAGCAGAAAAATTGAACAAACCGATTCGCCCGCATTTGGCTTATTATGTCGTGTGACAACATCGGCCCGGAGGCTAGGTTTGTCGCGTGACATAACTAGCGGATTACATATTTCCTTATGAGGCTCGCTATGTCGCGCGACCTAAGCAGCCAGATTACAGGATTTCCAGATTCAAATCAATTCAGATCACATGCAATTAAATCACATAAAACAACCCTTTTACAGATTTAATTCAGCATAATTCGAAAATGATTTTCACATTGTTTCACATAAACAATTAAAAAATTCTATCGCATACAAAACATGCAATAAGCATATAAACAATTTATATCTTAAATCTTAGCATGTTAATTCAAACTTAATCATACGAACGGGGCTCTGATACCACTGTTGGGTTTTACGGGTCCATGCGCAGCGGAATTAAGCATTAAAACATAAAACCCAAGAAGCCCTAGGATCCGTTCTATACAATTAATTTAAATTCCTATGAGATAGAATTATACCAACCTCGAACGCTTTCCGTTCTTGAGCTATCGAACGATTTGATTATGTGATATCGAATCACAAATTTCGTTCTTCAACTTGCTTGAACTCTAGGCCTTGATCGATGAACGAGCGAAGACCCTCTTTCGGTATCCACACCTTTGAATGAATTCAAGAACTATTTCTTGGTGATTGCTAGATCTAAACCTTGAAGAATATTGAGAGTATTTTGTTGTGAATTTTGCTTGAAAATTTCGGCTAGGGAATTAGGTCTGACAGACCTCTCATATTTATACTACATTAGCATGAATACGTCTCCTAATCGTATTAGGAGAACAGGCTGTCAAAACCGTGTATGGGCTTAATATGTCACGCGGTATATTAAGCCCATGGCTTAGTATGTCGCGTGACATATGTAGCCAGACACAGAAACTCTCAATCATTCTTCCTCTGGTTTAACCAATTCATTCTATTTATGTGTGACCCAATAGGATTACATTATGTTGGCAATGAGTTCGATCATATCGAACCTCATAAGACATAAGCGGACTCTAGCAAGCCATTATGTCTACCCAAATAATATAACATAAGAGTTCACATTTCCAATGGTGTACTTCCATTTCTCCCTTTGTCTCACGATGTTATATTGAACACAAGTCATGGTCCTCGTCAACTTGTTATTGTTCAATGCTTTCTCGATTCTTGAGTATAATGATAATTCCAATCATATTGGGATACGGCCATACACTTTCATCATTATCACTCATCGAGGGGCCCAAGCAAAACATCTCTCTTACGAGGGACAAATTCCTTCTTGACTTATCATCCTTCCCATCATGAATCTGATCATGCCAAAGATAGTCTTTATAGACATCGTGTTAAGATATCGTTTGACTAAAATCAAACATGACTTTCATCATATGTAAGGTCATGATAATCTCAGGTCTAGGGACTAAATGAAGTATCCTTATGAGATTTAATTATGACATTTGACCATGACATAAATCTCATGCGGGTCATATCCAGTCACTCGTTCTCTAATAAGTACCCATAATTTCAATGTGCATCTCTATGCATATAATCATCACATGATTATCCATTGACAATTATACTAATTATTCTCTTAATAATTAGGGACGGAGATTATTATAAACAAATATACAAAACATATAATTATCAAATGATAAACATCTCATATAATAATAAATAATGTCAACACATAAGTCTATCAATCATAGGCCTAGGGCATAACACCAACACATATCTATTTGGGCCATCTTGGGCGGATCCATTTAATTCCAACATCTCCCACTTGCACATGATGGCTTTATCATCCATGGTCTATCAATCTAGCAAATGTGTCGTGTGACCAACGAGCGTACATGTACGTGGTAGCTTTGAATTTATGCACCCGTTAGGCATGCAATAATAGCTACGACCACTACAAGTTCAACTTCGACTCGCTATACCCCAGACTCATTTTGATTAAATCAAGTACAAACATACCTTGGTCCCTTTAAAGGCTATGCTTGACTTTTAGGATCGTAAAATGTATTCATAGCTATGTCCGTGACATAACTGGTCGACCTATGAACACAATCATTGGATATAATCAAATACGTCTTCCTTTCTCACTTATCACTTTCAGATCATTAAGGCAATCGCTTTCCTAGACATGTACCGTCCAACCGAATTTGTTCATGGCTCTAGGTAGCATGCTAAAGTAGCAGACATTGACTTAATACCCTTTAAGTATAGTTGAAAGTCACATAGGGTATCTTGCATAATAAATGGCATTTAGAGACTTCACACAATGAGCAAGAGGGACATGTTGCTCATTTCTCTTGGTCAAAATGCACACTTGTTACTTAAATAAGTGCTACAGTGGTATAACTCTTTTTACAGAGCGTATGTCATTAATTTAACCACCGTACAAATATTTATTTCAAGCACTTCTTTATGCCCAACTATTTATATTTGGCTCGTCTTATTTATCCAGACTTGTGAGGATTCTCTTAATTCTCATGAGGTCTTTACTTTGACCTTATCTTGATTTACATCAAGGCGACATATGTTCACGTAATGTACTTAGCCTACTCCTTTGGTATCTCAAGTATCATTGTGTCATCTCAGCTTGCTTATATGGCTCCTGAGGCAATTACTCGTGTGAGAGAGTTAATCTTTGTCTGGTGACATACTCTTATATAGTGTAATGTATATGTCAATATAATAGAACGGATAATTTATACATCTCAAGAATATAAACTTGATATTCATCTTAAAGTGCATAAACAAACATTGTTCCATAAACGTAGTTCAAACTAAAGTAAAGCGTAAACTCGTTATTCTTAAGTACATCTACACCCTTCGGAGACCCATAGCCCTAACATGACTTAGAAATACATCTCTAGCTAGGGGATTAGTTATAGGATCAGCTACCATTGCATTAGTAGAAATGTACTCTAAAGTTACTTCATTACTTGCTATAGTCTCTCGAATGTAGTTATTCCTTAGATCAATGTGTTTGGTTCTTCCATGATACTTAGGATCTTTCGTGAAAGAAATAGACGCTTGATTGTCACTATATACTGTCACGGGGTTAGAAGCATGATCTACCACTCTAAGATCCTCCACGAACCTCTTTAACCAAACACCCTCCTGAACAGCTCTTGTCCATGCAGTGAATTCGGCTTCCATGGTAGAGAGAGACACACTTGTTTGCTTCTCGCTATTCCACGTTATAGCTCCATTGTTAAGCAAAAACACATAACCCGACATTGACTTACGGTTATCATTATCTCCTTCCCAATCAGCATCACTATAACCAACTATCCGTGAGTTTGATCCTTGATAGCATAACATGTAGTCAACAGTCCCTTTAAGATAACGTAATATCCTTTTGACTTCTCTCCAATGTGCTCTTCCAGGATTAGACTGATAGCGACTAACCATGCCATCCGCGTAAGCTAAATCTGGACATGTACACATGACTACATACATTAACTTGCCAATGGCACTGCGATATGGAACTCTAGACATCTTATTCTTATCTTCCTCAGTCTTAGGGCAATCGTCAAGGCTCAACTTTTCATTCTTAGCAATGGGAGTGTCAAGGGGTTTGTATTGATGCATACCAAAATGTTCTAGAACTTGCTTTAGATAAGTCTCTTGAGACAAACCAAGGAGTCTTTCGAAACAATTCCGATAGATTCGAACACCTAGTACGAACTCAGCTTCACCCATGTCCTTCATTTCAAAGTTAGAGGACAACCACTTCTTAGTGGTTTTCAACAACTCCAAATTGTTTCCAGCTATTAAGATATCATCCACGTAAAGTGAAAGGATAACGAAATCGTTGTGAGATCATTTGAGATAGACACAGTGTAAGTACCCAAATCTGGCTCATGCCTTCCGGTTAATTTTCCCGGCAATTCCGGTAATTTTTCCGGTAATTCCCCGGATTTTCCTAAAGTTCCGGAACAATTCCGGAACTGTTCCAAGCCTTTTAAGGGCTGAAGGAAATGCTTGGTGATTAAGAAACACGTTTTTCTTAATCCCAAAACCCTTCTAGAAGACTGCCACCTTGCATGTTTCTAGAAAAATCCAGATTTGGCTACTTATGTCGTGCGACATAACCAGCCAGGAAGAGTTCTAGAAGGCTGCCACCTTGCATGTTTCTAGAAGAATCTGCAGTGGCTACTTATGTCGTGCGACATAACCAGCCAGAAAAGTTCTAGAACCATGCCACCTTGCATGTTTCCGTAAGGAATATAGCCATGGCTTGTTATGTCGTGCGACATAACAAGCCCATGCAGTGACTCTATAAATAGAGGCCTTCACCTCTCATTTTAACACACCTCTTCCACCCTCGCCCCCTCTATAGGGAATACGCTCCGTAAGCCTCCTCTCTCCTCACATACCCCTCAAATCAACCTAATCCTCCCAAATCCATCCCACACACACTTCCCACACACACACTTCCCATATACATCAAGAAATCAAGGAGTTCCCAAGGATCCAAGGCTCGAACTCAGCCTCCTGAGGAGGACGCTAGAAGGCTCCTATATCTAACTTGATATAGGAGTTGTGGATCTTCAAGGGTAACGAAGTTTCTATCCCTTTTCCACTCTCTATTTTCCTTTGAATATAAAATCTATGTGTTACATGCATTGATAATATAGTATTCTCGATTAAAGTTGCATGCTTTAGCTTCATATTACCTGCATCCACATTTTATTTCATTACATTTCATATAAAATCTCCATTTTGACTTGGTTTTGTATGAACACTCAAGATGAGTGTGGATCCCTCATATCCACACCCTCTTGAAGTGTTCATTATCAATAAACATGCTCTCTGAGATTTGTTTGTGAAGTAACTTGACCATTTTGGTGTCTTGTTACCTCTGCAAATCTCGCTTGTTTAGGCTTCGCAAAATGGCTTATTATGTCACGCGACATAGGCAAATTTGGCCATGTCGCGCGACATACATAGCCGCTTGCGTACTTTATCTTTTCAAGCTGTAATCTGATGTTAATCCCCATAATGATATAATCTGATGTCTATCTGCAATTTAGATAACATCTATGTACATAATGTGTCATCTTTTTTATTAAAATACCATTTTCATACACAAAGATGCATCCTTTGCATTTAAAAACTCATTTTCATACTCAAAATGCATACTTTGCATTAAAAATCATTCTTTGCCATTTTCATGCATCATTTGTGCATTAAATGCTATTTTCCAACATAAAAATACATTCTTTACATAAAAATCTTTTCTTTGCACAAAAGGGCATCCCTTGCAACCAAAAGACATTCTTTACACTCCAAAAATGCCATCTTTTCACTAAAGTATCATTTTTACATGCATTTCCCTTTTCCCCAACCTTGGAACGGACCGGTGTAAAAGTTCTCATCTTTGCATCATTCCTTCCATTAAAGGTTCCATATCTCTTTAGAAAGGGACACCTTGAACCCTATATCTCCGATTATCGCTTAAGAAAGAGTATGAAGCCTCTATACGAGCTCGACCGTCTTAAAGCGTAGGATTGATGGGCTAAGGACATTCCTTCCTAAAGAACCTCATCTTTGACCAAAAGAGAGTCATTCTCTCGATCATGCAAGTCCCGAGGGTCCCGAGGTTAAAATGCGATGATCACAAGTCACAAGATGAGGACGGGATCATAATCCCAAATACATAAATTCCAAGGAATCCCGAGCGACAACCAACAAATGGTTTGTACGTCCGGAAGATAACTTGGGACATTCCCCCCCCTTATTTTCAAACACATGCACACAAAGAAAGCACGCAAGCAAACACGATTAATGAAATCTAGGGAGACTTGCTCCGGCAAGGCACTTTGGGTGAACGCCAAACGTTCTTCCCAAGGGGTAACTTAACCTCCGAACCCATAAAAACCTTTTTTTCAAAGTTTTGAGGTAATCAAAATGGCGTGGCGACTCCGTTTTTCAAATAACTCGGATGTCTTCAAACTCGCGTGAATTCCAATGAAACAAAAATTTGGGGCACACATTCACAGTTTGGCGACTCCGCTGGGGATCATCCCAAAGGAGAAAAGTTTTATTTTCAAAACAAAAGTCGATACTTGGAATATAGGTGGACCCCACTTACCCTTCCTGTATCGCTCCCTAACCCGGGGCTTGGGATAACAAGGTGGTTTAACAATCCCACGTACTCAAGATCCTTTTTGAAAAAAAAATTTTGAAAAAAATACAAAAAGCTTTTCCCTTTGAGCGGGTTAGACTCCCATCGCCGATTTCATTAATCGTGCTTGCTTTCTTTACCTTGCATTGCATCATTTGCATCTTGGAATCTGTGCATACTTCGAACGGGAAACAACCCGAAAAATTGCAAAAGGAGTGGAACCTGGAAAATTGATCCATGCAGTCGTACGGCTAATCCTCATAGGATTCTGACCATACGACCTCAGGTGGCAATTCCACCAGAAAATCAGGGTTAATCTGGGCACCCTAGCAGCTTGGGGCTATTCAGCCCATGACCGATCGGGGCTCCTTAAAATTTACGTGCTTACGTGTTGCATTTTCCCCGTCCCGAAAATCATTCCTTTAAAACACATTTATGAAAATCTCTGTTTTAACTCAAAAGGAACATTTTTAGGAGACCGCACACTACGCGCACCCGATATATCCCGTACACTTTTGCACGCACGTCCTTCAAACCCGAGGGTGGTTCCACTGCAGCCACGGACAGCCTTACGATGCTCCCGGCGCGCACGGAATCATCCCAACCTCCCCATGGCAAACCTGGTCGACCAATGCACAAATTCCGTGTCACACGTTTCAAAAATCCGTGACTTTTGGTTGGTTTTTGGTCTAGTCCGTGTCATATAGCCCAGCTTGCATACCCACGTAAAGGTCAAGCCTTAGCTCATAACGGAAGCCAAGATTTTCGCTCAAGCGAAATTCCGCCGAAATTCCGACAAGGAAAAATCGGTGGGATCTTGACTCCGACATTGACTATTGACCTTGACCCGCACGGAATGCGTAAGAGTCAAGACCAAGTCTTTGCCAAAATAAAAGATCTTTCGCTCAAGCGAAGCTCGCCAAGATTCCGACAAGGAAAAATTGGCAAGATCTTGACCGCATTGACTTCGATTTCGACTCACGCACCGCGTATGCAACGAAGTTCAATGTGACACCGTGTCATCCGGCTTTTGCCGCCCGACCCATGCCTATTATATTCTCGGACATTACCGAAAGTCAAAAAACGTCATTCGCTCAAGCGAAACTGTCAAAGATCCGTCAAGGCAGCAGAGACGAGACTTTCCCGTATTGCCTTGACTATAATCCGCATCGTCGTGCGTTGAAAGGTCCTATGACCCGCTAGACCCGTTAGGAGCGTTTCTTACTCGGTTGGTGGGATCCGCGTGCCCTATAGGACCCTCGCCCGGGGCCGTCCACCCCGGGAGGTCGAAATACGTGGAATACGAGGGGCTTATAGACGTAGTGACGGAACCCACCGATCCAGATCTAGAGTAGTTGCGAAAAGAAGGGCAAACCCCCTTTTCCAACCAAATAGAAATAAATAAAAGACATTGTTTTAAGTAAACTTGAACAATTAGTGTAATCATAATTGCATGTTCCTATCTCTCGAAATCCCTAATCGAGATCTTTTCGGTCCGATCTCCGTTTTCCTTATCCCTACCTTTCATGGTCAAACCCTAATCGAGACCTCTTCGGTCCGATTTTTGATTTTCTTATTCCGACCTTTCATGGTCAATCTCTAATCGAGACCTCCTCGGTCCAATTTTTGATTTCCCATCTCGACCTTTCATGGTCAAATCCTTAATCGTGACCCCCTTCGGTCCGATCTCTACTTCCAATCTTGACCTTTCAAGGTCTCATCTTTTCCGATCAATTAGGATTAGGAGAAAATGCGTTCCGAGCAAAAGTTAAAGCGATAAGGGCATGTTACTTGAGCCTTCGCCTAAACACTTACCTTCGAGTCTAAACCTTACCTATCCTTCGAGTCTAAACCTTACCTATCCCCGAGTCTAAACCTCGCCTATCCCTTTCCCGCAGCCGAAAAGAAGTGAGCGAGAGTACCGGGCCGCCGGCTTTTCGCCCGATAGCTCATCGCCTCGTAGAGTCGAATGGCGATTTGGATGTAAAAACAATGAGGGTATGGGAAATCGATGATTAGGAAGGAAGAGTTAGTCCCGGCTTTGGAAAATGCCCGTAAGGTTCATGAAGAACAGCTGTCATTGCTTATCGGTGCTCTTCACCGCAATGGAGTCCAAGTAACAATTGAGTCCAACTGGTTCTCTCGGGTAGTGGTCGAAGATGAGACTCCGTAAGTAGCCATCTCAGCCTCCCACTTATAACCAATACCTTCCTCCATCCACATATGATCCCTTGCCAAGGACCACTTCTCCTCGCCCTTTCCAACATCCCAGCCTCATCAGTGGCCCCATCGCCCTCGCCCTCGTAACGGATTGAACTTCACCCCACTTATCCCTCGCCTCAAAGAATACCGCCGCTTATGCTCCAACCTCACATAATCGCTTGAGATATGTGGCTATGTTCAAGCCCCTATACCCGCCCGAATGTGATCATGAGTTACCAAAAGATGAATCGAGTTTTCAGCCGTTACCTACCGGACTTAATGAGTTCAGCCGTCGCCCGCTACTACAAGTCCTGTTGCCAGCTCCGTAGCCCAAGAGTCCCCGTTGACCCCTATGTGGCAATGTTGATAGAGCAAGTGAAACAGATGCAAGAGAAGCTTGACCTCATGATGAGTATCAATACTCCTCGACTCCAAGATGTCGGACCTGTGCAAAGAAATGACTCCACCGAGCATAACCCAATACCAAGCAAGAATCGTATCCGGCTCAAAGACCAAGCACCTCACAAAGGAAAGAATGTCACAGCTTCCTTCAGCCAAATCCAACAAAGGGAACCAATTGGACAATGGGAATCTGAGTCTTGAGAATAACAAGGTCCCCCTAAAACCTCGCTCCTTTCACTTTAACAATACGCAGATGCCTTTAAGCAAGATTCGGAAGAGCTAGTGAAAGAAAAACCGATAAAGCCACCGGAGAATTGGAAGCCCAGAACCCCAAGACGTAATGGACGAGACCAAACACTGCCGCTTCCATCAATACCATGGGCACAACACCGACAATTGCACCGCTGAGGCATGAGATCCAAAAGTTGATAGAAGATGGGAAGCTTGAGAACCTCCATGGGCCAAAGACGTAAAGTTATGACAAGAGGTCAATTCAAGAAGTGCAAGGTCGAAACGTCACCTCGATGATTTTGGGATGCCCATGAGCAAAGTTTTCAACGATTTGGTGAAACGAGGCCTTCTCACCCCTCTCGAGAATCATAAGCCAAGAAACCCAAGTAGAGTTGACATGGCCAAGTTCTGTGAGTACCACAAGCATTATGGTCATGTGACAGATAAGTGTGTGGAGCCGAAGAAAGAAATTCAAATGGGCCGATCTACGAAGGAAAGCTCAAGCTCCCCGGGCACCCAACCCGTGAAGAGTAGCTAGACTAGGGTTTACCTATCCTTAAAAAAAAAAAAAAAAAAAGGAAGAAAAAGAAAAATAGTCTCTACCAACCTTCGTAGGTCCTAGTATTTTTTCCTTTCAATTAAGTCCTCTACTGACATTGTATTGAATCTTCAATTTTCTATAAAAGAGTCTTCTTCTTTTCTTGCTAGACTTAAGACATTATTTGCACACCTACATTACATTTAATGAAATGGTTTTATTTTATATGATCACTTGCATTGCTCAACGAACAATCTCTCGAAATAATTAACGTTCGATTAATCGGTGTGAGAAAGTCAACTAATGCCATCAAGCCATACACTTTCCTTACCCCACAAAAGGCCTTCATCAAAGCCATACACTTTCCCAAACCATGTCCACCTTCATCTTGACCAAGTCAACGACGGCGACAACATCAAGGAACGACAAAAAGGCCACTCAACCGAAAGATTGACCCCGTGTCGACAACAACTTAGGGGCTTGGTTTAGATCTCAAGGGTATCAAGAATGTTCAAGCAGGCTCGCCTTGGTCCTCATGTGCTCTAGAAAATAAAAAAAAAGAAGAGAAAAAGAAAAAATGTGTGTAGTGCAAAAGAGTAATACCCACTAGACCGAAAATCCCAAAAAGGGCAAATAGGCAAAAACAAAATGGTTGCACATAAAAAAAAAAAGAAAAAAATCTTAGTGCAAAAAGAGTAATGCCCACTAGGCCGAAAATCCCAAAAAAAGGGTGGTCTAGGCAAAAACAGTGGTTGCACATAAAAATAAAAGAAAAAGAAAATGAGGCCAAGGACCCAAAGACCGCCCATCAAAAGCTTGACGGACAGCAAGACCAAAGCTCAAAAAATGAAAGTTGTCGATAAACAATTCGGGGCGGTCGAAGCAAAAGCGTAAGCATTTCATGAGCCTTTAGGCATATGCAAGTCCTTTCTCCCCCAATGAAAGACGAGAATCGTAAAGCTATTGAAGCAGCCGTCCAAGAATGACTTGGTCAAGGAATCATCCCGAGGCCCATGCCTCATCATCCAGTCTTCTCATCCTAGCCTTTTCACTAAAGGAACCACAAATCCCATTTCCCAAAACAGTCCGGCCAAGGCCGAACTACGGCGACCTGAGCTCCTCACAATGAGGGGAACGTAGGCAACCAAAGAATGGTCCGGCCATAAGCATATCCAAATTACCGAAAACCCGGTCTCATCAAATGACTTCTCCCATGGACACAATAAATCCCGTAAAACCCGGTCTCATCAATGACCTCCCTGTACACAAACCTTTCTTTCACACCAGCCAACCTTGATCCGCGGCATTGGTTGACTTTCTCCTCATGACTAATAAGAATGTTTTTTCATATCGAGATTAGTGGTTGAATAACCCGAACATTAATAAATGGTTTTAAGCAATCTGGTGATCATCGTAAATAAAACAAGTTTTCAGATGTCTTGACAAGTCTTCTCTTTCTACATCTTAGGAAAAATAGTGCTAAACACTGATTTTCCGTCGCCAGGGCTTCCATACACTTTTACCAACCTTTCTACGCTTATACTCTCTCAAAAGAGTCAGACCCAAAGCGAGCTTTTGTGCCTACATCGAATAAGGCCATCAAAATAACACAAGATCGGGATCTATTCCCACCTTTCGAAAAATATGCCCCTGCATGTATAAATTTCTAAGATTATTGTCTTTCACATTTCCTTTAGGTTGACTGATCGACTAAGGAAAATAAAAAAAAAATAAAAAAAAAAAAGAGAGAGAGAGAAGGATAGGTTTTCCCTCTTCTCCGCCACAATTCGCATTAGTGGCCGCTCGAAAACTCACAAAGCATTCCTTTAAACTGGGCTTCTTTAGCCATCTTCTGGGTTCGCATCGGGTTCTTCACTAGGTCCCTAGATGGGTTCGCTTTGTTCGATCAACCTCAGGATCACTTCCGCAGCACTCGCCCATATTGGGATTTTCGCTAGGTCACTGTGACCGGGCTTCGCCAAGTCACTTCGCCTACTCGCTCATTCAACCGGGGCTTTGCCAAATGAAAGGATCTTTCCTTGCTTTAGTAAGATATTGGGGCTTTGCAGAAAGTTTTTCCTCAGACCGGGGCTCCGATAAGTCACATCCATCCCTAGAAGAAAGGTTTGGTCACTCCAACATCTGCTTTGGTTGTAAAAGCCTGTCAGCATCAACTTCAAATGCTAGAGTGTGAGAAAAGAATAGTCACAGAGACCCGAGGTTCAAACCCTGGGCCTCACTCAAGAGGGAATTCTCGTCCACGTTGACAACAAAGAATAGCTTCGCCCGCACCCAAGGGATACAACCCCACCCGTTTGAAACCCGTCTCAAACAATTCCCAAATACATTCCCTATGTGCATCCAAATTTGCCCCCCCTACCATGTTTCCAAGAGAAAAATTGCCCCTAGGCTCAAGTAACGTGCCAATTGCTAATGATAACGTTTTCTCCCAAAAGCGCCTTCGTTACTTCCGTTATAACGAGGTAACTCTAGGCGACAGTTTCCTAATTGTCAAAACATCGAAAATCCTAGACATCATTCCTAACTGTCTAGGTAAAGCTTGAACTACGATCAAGGCTTGATTCCTCCGGGATACGTAGGTAGCCTTTCATAAAGGTCCAGCCATCTGACCACTTTGGTCACCTTTTTCTTCCTCCACTCTCCAATGGTGCGTAAGCTTTTCATAAAAGTCCAATTTTGTGACCATATGGGCCACCTCTTTTGATTTGGAACATTCCTGTGAAGGATTGGTTGCTTGACCTCCTAGGTCACCCCATTTCCATCCTTAAGGGACCAATATCTCTTTGCCATTGTCCTAAGGAGACTGTGTTTGTGACCTATTTGGTCACCCAATTCCAACCCGTGTCGCAATTCCAGCCAAGGCCAAAAGGTAAGAGAAGTGCGCCTTGGCTACTTATGTCACGCGACAAAATCGGCTGGGTTGGCTACTTATGTCGTGCGACATAACTAGCCACATCGTGACATCGTACATCGCCAGCCTTCCTCGTTTCCCTGTGGCAATCCCCGACTTGTCAAAAGCCGCAAATACCATTCATACACTTCTCGTATGCATAGGGAGGGTTCATTTACCCCACGTACACCCATTGCATTCATATTCAAGCCAAATACCATACCATTGTCATTTCATAAGTGCGTGCAACAAAAGGCTAACAATGTACGTACAAAATGAAGTAGGCCAAGTCCAAAAGATGTGCATAGCAAAAATAAATGACATGTTTTCCCTAAAAGGGTACAATAGCCAAAAAAAGTCATAAATGTCTAAGGGGAAAGGGGCTACTCGAATCCTCTCCATCACCCTCTTCATCATCCTCTCCCTCATCTCCATCCTCGTCATCATCCTCAACCTCCTCCGTCGTCATCAGGGTCGTCCGAAGGTGCCTCGTATGCTATGGTCCCTGTGCGATAGTAGTCGTCAAGCTCCGTGATGACGATAGAGTCAAGCTCGTAGTCTGTAGCCGTCTCAGCTCCACCATCCTCATCCTCATCATCATCGTCAATCTCAATGGGTCTGTAAAGAGGCACATTTGCAGTCTTTGTCCGAGGCGTCGGTCCTCTAGTGCTCCCGCTGTGCCCACGTCATCGTAGCGGCTCTTCTTCCTTCTCGGCTGGCCAGTGGAGAGATATCAATCGAACCCCGTGACTGCACCGATTCTTCCGTAAACTCATACCTTTCTCGGAGCTTGCAATCATGCCTGCGCCGGCATATGCCCCGGTCAAATGTCCGTAAGCCCGAGCAGAACCTGTTACAATGCGGCACATAAAAAGCGCCGAATGCGCTCTTGATAACAAAAAAGAGATGCAAGCAATCCAAAGAGGCGCAAGGAACAGTACTTACAGATCTAGAACCTCGCGGGAGCACCAGATGAGGATGAGTCTGGGACATATCAATGTGAGCTCGCCTCATGCGACCGCCACCCTGTGAATGTGTGCCCAAAATTTTTGTTTATTGGAATTCACGCGGGTTTGAAGACATCCGAGTTATTTGAAAAACGGAGTCGCCACGCCATTTTGATTACCTCAAAACTTTGAAAAAAAGGTTTTATGGGTTCGGAGGTTAAGTTACCCCTTGGGAAGAACGTTTGGCGTTCACCCAAAGTGCCTTGCCGGAGCAAGTCTCCCTAGATTTCATTAATCGTGTTTGCTTGCGTGCTTTCTTTGTGTGCATGTGTTTGAAAATAAGGAGGGAATGTCCCAAGTCGTCTTCCGGACGTACAAACCATTTGTTGGTTGTCGCTCGGGATTCCTTGGAATTTATGTATTTGGGATTATGATCCCGTCCTCATCTTATGACTTATGATCATCGCATTTTAAACCTCGGGACCCTCGGGACTTGCGTGATCGAGAGAATGACTCTCTTTTGGGTCAAAGATGAGGTTCTTTAGGAAGGAATGTCCTTAGCCCATCAATCCTACGCTTTAAAACGGTCGAGCTCGTATAGAGGCTTCATACTCATTCTTAAGCGATAATCGGAGATATAGGGTTCAAGGTTATCCTTTTCCTAAAGAAATCATGAACCTTTAATGGAAGGAACGATGCAAAGATGAGAACTTTTACACCGGTCCGTTCCAAGGTTGGGGAAAGGGAATGCATGATGAAAATGAATCTTTAATGAAAAGATGACATTTTTAGGTTGCAAATGATGCTTTTTGATTGAAATAAATGATCTTTATGCAAATGATGCATAAAGATTTGATTTTTATGCAAAGGATGCATTGAAAAAGGGGGTTTTGATGCAAAGGATGCATTTTTATTGAAAAAGATTTGGTCTTTATATACAAATGATGCATAAAGATAACATTTTTATTGGAAAATAGGGGTTTTAGGTGCAAAGGATGCACCTTTATGAAAAAGACTACATTTTTATGACAAATGAGGTCTTAATGCATGAAAAAGGGGAAGGGGATTATAAAGATATGATCTTTAATCTACCAAGTCCCAAGCAATATAAAGGCAATGCAATGAGCAATTTATAATGCAATTAGGATGCAAAGGTAGGGCGTGCGAGGTTACCAATCGTTTTCTTCGATTCTTTGGACGGAGCTTGGAGGAGGTTGGTCTTGGACCTTCAAGGAGGAGGGAGATGGCTTCTTGAGCTTCTTCTTCACCTTCTTGAACCTTCAAAGGGATTCTTCACGTCCCGAGTGGACGATGAGTATTTTCATATATCATATATTGTGTGTGTGAAATGGGTAGAGGAGGCTCTATTTATAGGCAGCCTGGATAAGGCTAATGAAGCCGTGCGTGCGTGCTCTTTCTGCAAATGAGGCCGTGCGGCATTATCCACAATGACTCAAAGATTCTAGAACCATGCAAGGTGGCATCATTCTAGAAGCTTCCCTAATTAAGAAAAACGTGTTTTCTTAATTAGAAGGCTCCTTACAGCCCTAATTTTAAATTTGGACTGCTCAGACATTCTAACACTAGGAAGGTTCGGGAATTACCGGAAAATTTACCGAAATGTCGGGAAAATTAACCTAAGGCATGAGCCAGATTTGGGTACTTACAGAAGCCCTCGGCAACGTCACTTGCAAGGCGAGTGGGGTTGTCGATAGAAAAGGATCCGATCTCGGCGAATGCCGAGACGGATTGGGAGACCAAGGTGGTCGAGCGGCCGAATCCTTTTGAAGGCTACCTACGTATCCCGAGGAATCAAGCCGAGCCGTAGTTCGGAATTAGGATCCGCCGAGGGAGGAAGAAGAGAAACCGGTCTCTTGCTCGAGAAAATGACCTAGGAGGTCAAGCAAATGATCCTACTGGGGATATGCTAGGAGTGACCAGGTGGTCGAATATTTGAACTTCTATGAGGGGGCGCTTTATCACCGAGGAGTGACAAAGGAACAGGTGACCAAAGTGGTCGAATGGGTTTGGACCTTTTATAAAAGGCTACCCTACGTATCCCTGAGGAATCAAGCCTTGATCGTAGTTCAAGCATCACTAGATAGTTAGAACGATGTCTAGGATCCTTGAGATTTTGACAATTCGGAGGCCGTCACCCTGAAGAAGCTAGAGCTTATGGCGCTATCTCTTTATGACGGAGATAGAGGTAACTTAAGTTGGGAAACTTGAGCGTACGTCACTATTCGCGGATAGTGGTATCACAAGTTGAAATGACGTGGGCATACGTCACTATTCGCGGATAGAGGTAGCATTAAGTTGGAATGACTTGGCATACTTCACTATTCGCGGATAGAGGTAGCACAAGTTGGAATGACTGGGCATACTTCACTATTCGCGGATAGAGGTAGCACAAGTTGGAATGACTTGGGCATACTTCACTATTCGCGGATAGAAATAGCACTGGTTGGAATGACTCGGGCATACTTCACTATTCGCGCGGATAGAGGTAGCACAAGTTGGAATGACTGGGCATACCTCACTATTTCGCTGATAGAGGTAGCACAAGTTGGAATGACTTGGGCATACTTCACTATTCGCGGATAGAGGTAGCACAAGTTGGAATGACTTGGGCATACTTCACTATTCGCGGATAGAGGTAGCACAAGTTGGAATGACTTGGGCATACTTCACTATTCGCGGATAGAGGTAGCACAAGTTGGAATGACTTGGGCATACTTCACTATTCGCGGATAGAGGTAGCACAAGTTGGAATGACTTGGCATACTTCACTATTCGCTGATAGAGGTAGCACAAGTTGGAATGACTTGGGCATACTTCACTATTCGCGGATAGAGGTAGCACAAGTTGGAATGACTTGGGCATACTTCACTATTCGCGGATAGAGGTAGCACAAGTTGGAATGACTGGGCATACTTCACTATTCTGGATAGAGGTAGCACAAGTTGGAATGACTCAAAGGCATACTTCACTATTTCTCGCGGATAGAGGTAGCACAAGTTGGAATGACTCTTGGGCATACTTCACTATTCGCGGATAGAGGTAGCACAAGTTGGAATGACTTGGGCATACTTCACTATTCGCGGATAGAGGTAGCACAAGTTGGAATGACTCGGGGCATACTTCACTATTCGCGGATAGAGTAGCACAAGTTGGAATGACTGGCATACTTCACTATTCGCGGATAGAGGTAGCACAAGTTGGAATGACTTGGGCATACTTCACTATTCGCGGATAGAGGTAGCACAAGTTGGAATGACTTGGGCATACTTCACTATTCGCGGATAGAGGTAGCACAAGTTGGAATGACTTGGGCATACTTCACTATTCGCGGATAGAGGTAGCACAAGTTGGAATGACTGGGCATACTTCACTATTCGCGGATAGAGGTAGCACAAGTTGGAATGACTTGGGCATACTTCACTATTTCATGATAGAGGTAGCACAAGTTGGAATGACTTGGGCATACTTCACTATTCGCGGATAGAGGTAGCACAAGTTGGAATGACTTGGGCATACTTCACTATTCATCGCGGATAGAGGCAGTAGCACAAGTTGGAATGACTTGGGCATACTTCACTATTCGCGGATAGAGGTAGCACAAGTTGGAATGACTTGGGCATACTTCACTATTCGCGGATAGAGGTAGCACAAGTTGGAATGACTTGGGCATACTCCACTATTCGCGGATAGAGGTAGCACAAGTTTAGAGTTCGACACCCGGAGGTTGTCACCTAGTGTTATCCGTTATATCGGAACTAACGGAGGCGACTGGGAATAGAGCTTGCTTGCTTGGCGAGATGAGAGATATTTTCTCGAAGAGGAGGTTATCTCGTTAAAAGATAACGAGAATTGCATGCCCAAGTGGAAGGTCCAGGCAAAGTTGTAATTTCTGCTCAGAGCGAATGAAGCCGCCCGGCATGAGATGGAGAAAAAGAAGCCGTACGGCTAGAAACCTGTTTTTTCCAGATTATTTAAAATCAGGTTTTGAACGGGCATTGGGCATTTGTTGCCGCCCACTTCAGCCGAGAGAGAGAGAAGAGAGAGAGAATTTCGAAATTCTTCAATCCTTTTGCTTCCCTTTGATTTGAAATGGATCCGGAGGGCAATCCCATACCAAGGCAAGCGAGGAGAAACATCTCGGCGGCCGCGAGAAGGAGGAGGAAGGAGCTCGTGAGGACGGAGAGGAAGTATGACTTCCTTACGCCTCCATCGGAGCTTTATCCGGGGAGAAGGGAGCATAAATCAACAAACCCGCGATCGGTTGGGGTAAGCAATCTTATTTGGCTCAAATTCGATTGCTTTTGCTTGATTTTTGAATGATTTAGGGCTTGACCCGAATTATAGGATTTTTCTAGGATTTTCCTAGGATTTTTGAATGATTTTGAGATGCATGAACAACCTATGAGGCTAAAAATATGCAATGTGCAATTTGTTTGGTGAAAAATATGAGAATGACTCACTTTTTTCTCGCAAAATGAAGTAAAAAATTTTTTTAAAATATGAGACGGAGTTCTTGCCTTGTGCTAGAACTAGGTCAAAATTCTGATTTTCAATGAGAAAAAACATGATTTTGGAAGATGAAAATGATTCATGCATGCCATTTTTTTCTTTTTTTTTTTCTTTTGAAAAAATAATGCTTATGTGCAAAGAATTGTGATTTTGTGCTTTAGGAAAGCAATGACGCGTTTCAAGTGATGAAAGACACGTTTTTGATGCAAAAATTATGCTAGAAAAACTTTTATGAATGCTTTTCTTTTGAAAATATGTGCACTTTTGAATGCATGCATACTTTTGACATGATATGAAGGACTGACGCTTCTTTTGATGTGCTTGTCTACAGGAGAACAAGTCTAGAGGACCGTCGGAGATAGCGGTCAAGCTTTGGCAGAGGATGCCAGACTTTGAGAAGGATGGGATGAATCCCTAGCACCGGTGAGGGCTACCGGCTTGGATGCATTTGTAGAGGCTATCGGTAGGGGTGTCCACATCACCTCTAAGAGCAAGGGCTTGGTCCAGCCCTATCGAGTTCTCGGTGGGACAAAGACACATAGCTTTCACCTGAGCCGGGAGAGCCGCCAGGCTGACTTCGCCGATTTCACCGCTATTACGGGCTTACAGCTCACCGGAGGCCCGTGACTTGGAGGGACCATATTACAGCCGAGGAGTTCCAGGCTTTGGTCGGGTTTGAGTTGATTCCGAAGCGGGCCGGGATGGAGACACGGAATGTCGAGGTGGCGACCCGTACTTCCATACGAATTTTGCCGTTAATGATGTGGACCGCCCAGACACTGCTAGAGCATTCATATGGTTGATGCTATCGGGCCACCATCTTCGCCACCTCGGGACGATAGCTATGACTTGCCTCCTCGACTCTCCGGGAGGATGTTGGCGGGATCGGGACTCGGTCTCGTGGGCGAGGCCGGATTGGCGGAGCTCTACTTCTCCTCGGATATGTACATACTCGTAACAAGGCCGCCTCCATGGATCGCTTTTCTTTGCCCTTGAGGTAGTCTCCTTTCTTTTCTCTTTTCTCTTTTACGTCTTGAGACTTTTATAAGAGAGAGAATGACCTTTTGATGTTTTGAACATGCAGGCCCGGTTTTGCGAGGTGATCGGGTTCTTCCCTCGGGAACCAAAGCAGAGCGATGTCACCATCTTCCCCGCTATGGTTCGGCCGGAGGGGAGACGCGAGAGATAAATTCACTGGGAAGACCCGGATTACCTTCGACTACAAAATGGTGAGGCCGGTCATCAACAGTGGACGGGCACGATGGAGTGGACTTCTATCCTCGTGGGGCAGTATCCGGAGATTTTGGCTTTGGGAGATGCTATAGAGGTGACGAGGCGGAGGAGGTGGCTCATGTGGCCGACATGTGATGTCATTTATCTGGGGACCGCTCGAGGCAAGATGGTCATGTTCCCCCACTAGATGCCATTACTCCTTCCTCGACCCTCCAAAGACGGATGTCATGAGCCTGTGGACTCGGCCACGAGGATGAGATAGCGAGGTACCAGGCAAAGCGTGGCCGCAGAGGAGTACTTCGACATGGACACCCCTACGCCGTGTTTGTGGAGCAGCCGCCCGAGGACGCCACGTGGCTAGTGAAGCCGGCGGCCACTCGTGGATACGGGGAGGACGAGCCCATCGACCCGCCGATCCCTCCCGCACATCCGTCCTGCATGTGGTCCACGGAGTGCCAAGGAGGACGAGGATCCCCGTCCCCGATGCTAGGGAGCCCCAAGACACCTTGCCGCCCGATAGCACTCGTAAGTGTACTCTTAGTGGTCTTATTCCCTTTTTAGCTTTCGCATTTTCTCGCTTTTGCAATTTTCTCGAGATTTTCTCGAGATTTTTCTCTTTCTTTTTTTTTTTTTCTCGTGTTCCACTCGCACTTACGATAGGGTCAGGTCGTGCATTAGGGCCGGAAGGACATGTGCCTGCCTCTTCTCGAGGAAGCCGGCTCGTGCTTCAAGGCGGCAGCTGATGCACAGGAGCCTGAGCGCAAGAGACGGCATGTCGGGGGCACAGCGTCTACCTCATCGGCCTCGGAGTACTCTTCCAGTGCTATGCCTCGGGGGCGGGGGCCCAACGCTGACATTCTGGAGCAGCTGGCTGAGTATGGGCACGATAATGTCCATCTATCTGATGTGAGTGACCAGGAGGACCTGATGAGGGAGGCTAGCATTTATGAGCTGAGTAGTGATGAGGAGGACGAAGAATCTGAGGCCTAGGGGGCTCTAGAGCAGATTTGGGAACAAAAACAAACAATTTACAATTTTTATGCACAACTTGTTTATTTTTTGCTTTATTTGGGCGCCGATGGGGCGAAAACATTGTATTTATATTTTAATTGCTTTTCCAATTCATGCTTTTTCAGTTTGCATATTATCTGAGCCTTGGGGCGACTTTTTTGCTTGGAATTGGGGCTGAAAACCGGGGCCAAAATGATTTATAATGGTGTATAAATGCTTGAATGGCTTCTGGACATGTTTTTGTACATGTTTTGGTTGAAAAAAAAAGTGGGGTGAAAACTCCTTGGGCAGCAATCTTTGGTTGCTGCGGGGAATTTTCCGCAGAGGGCTAATGTAGCCGTGCGGCATGGCCTTGAGGGCAAATGAAGCCGTGCGGCTTACAGCCTGTCTCGAGCCGGTTATTTTCTCGAATAAAAGCAAGGCTTGGCCATTTCATTTCATTTTCACTCTAGACTTGTCCCGATTGTTCCCAGAGCCTATTTTGGACCTAAAAGCACCATCTTTGATCATTTTGCGATGGAGAATCCCGTTAGATTGCAAAGGGGAAACGAGACCATTTTCTATCCGGTCTTCAATCTTGGGCGAGATATAACTTTCCAAAATCACAAGGGGCCGCTCGATTCTTCCTTCAAGATCAAGTCTTTTTATGGCATTTGAGGGATCTCCCGCCCGATTGGGATCTCGTTGGAGAGCCGCAAAGAAAGTTCGGGGATGTCCTGAGACATGTTTATCAAGTTTCTCTTACAACGAAATTGTCCCAACGCACGAAGACTTCGTAGCCTTGATTGGGGGTCCCGAGATTGAGGCTATATCTATTCCGCTGACGGAGACGTGTGACGGTAAAGCTTGGCATCTTTTCTCAGATTCCTTTGGGAGAGAGGCAAGAGGATGATGGTAGCCCCTGATAGGATTGACCTTTCCGATATCCCAAGGTTTGGGTCTCCGGATATGGCTGCGACCACGGTGGCTATGGATGCTTTCATTCTCTGCGTATTCTCTATTTTGTTCACCCACTTTGAGTCCGCTGGGGATGTTGTCATAGTGGTCTCTTGGACATGGTCGTGAGATCGGCTGAGTGGCGGGAAGGATATTGTCCCGGTTTTGGGAGAGACATTTCACGGGATTGATAGGATGGCTCGGGAGACCGTTTCATGAGGTCCGGAGTCCGGCTATGTTGACTACGTGTGGTTGCGGGAGAGGCTCGGGGCTTTGCACGGGGCTTTGCCGACTTCCAGTGCCCTTGGGTGATTTCTCGGAGAGGTGCACCTAGGCAACGAACGAACAGTGGTAGGCAGGAGCCGATGATGGCTAGGCTATCCACTTCGGACATCCGTTGGTGGATACCACATTGGAGTGTTGCGGATCAGAGGATATTTCGTGAGTCTTATCTTTGTGAGGGTTCCGGGATTACTGGCCGTCGCCTTCTACATACCCCGCTTGGTATCCAGCGGTTTGGGGCTTTACAGAGCCATTGAGTGATTGGGAGGACATCGGACCATGGAGGTGGTGTCATTGGACATGAGAGATCCAGCCGGCTTCTCTTTCTTCTCGAGGCTTGGACACATACTTGCTTTCCCACCCAGGGCTATCTTCGGGGAGCAGGAAGAGTACCATCTTGACCACTGTCTACTTGGGCGAGTACGAGAGGGAGATGGGAGCGACTCGAGGCTATCTTGGAGGATAGACGTCGAGCTTTATTGGGAGGCGATCGCGACTCGAGTAGGACTACGAGGGAGACCGAGGCTAGGGCGGTTGCCATAACCAATCGGTGTGACTTGGTCGGTGATATGGAGGCTCGGTCTGATAGATTGTCCGAGGTCGCTCCTTTGGCCCGAGGCTCGAGAGGGAGGAGGTGCGGACTCGTGCTCGTATAGAGAGGCGCTCATTGACACGGGGTTGGTAGAGGCTCCAGCGAGGATACCGAGAGGTCGGGATGAGGGATACCGACATTATTGAGAAGAAAAGGAAGAAGACTCGACGAGGCCGAGGAAAAGGGAAGAAGGCGAAGAAGACTCGGCGAATGACGACCGACAAGTCTTTTCTCAAGATCCTCTTATTGCCATTTGCAAACACATTAGTTTATTTAGGCATTTTATTGTATTTTAGATCTTTTTAGCGGGTTAGCGAGTTAAGAGGTAGACCGTGCTTGAACTCATCAAGAAGCTTTTAACTTGTAATGAACAAGAGATATTATCTTTAAAAATTAATCAAGACACATTTCATGGAAACTCAAATGTCTTTATTTATTTGGGACCCGTTTTATGAAAGCGAAATGCCCTTTATTTTATTTATTGTTTAGGACGTACTTCATGGAAGCTTGATTGCCCTTTTTTATTGTTTAGACCGAACCATATATGGCCGCCTACGTTCCCCTTTTACAAGAAAGGCTAAGGGGCTCGGAGTCTACGTAGTTCATTCCGGTGAACTAATTTTTTTTCTGTGCAGCCTGTCTTTTGCCTAGACCGCCCTTTTTGGGGTTTTTTTTTTTTTTTCATATGTGTTCTTTGTCTTTTGCCTAGACCGCCCTTTTGGGGTTTCGGCCTAGGTGGGCATTACTCTTTTTGCACCTTTTTTTTCTTTTTTTTTTATTTTTTTTTTTTTTTATTTTTTTTAGACATAGTATCTTCTGAGTTTATCACCGTTATTTGGGTGGACAAAAGGGTTGCCATCCAAGTACGCAAGCTTCATTGCTCCTCCGACGGTATTTTACGCACCACATAAGGGCCGATCCGCACGGGTTCCCATTTTCCTGTGGGGTTGTCTACGGTAGGGGCTTCACTTTCGGCACTAAGTCACCCTCTTTGATGTCTCGGCCTTGACCTTTTTATCAAACGCTCTGGCCATTCGCCTCTGGTAGGCTCGGGTGTGTTCCATGGCTTTTAGCCTTCTCTCGTCAAGCCGGGGGCTAATTCGTCATGCCGAGCTGCTGCAACCATTCCACTTCATTGACAACTGTTTTCCAGAGGACCCTTAATGACGGGATTTCCTACTCCACTTTGTAACACTTTGCTTCCATCCCAGTAAGTTAGGGCAAAAGGAGTTTCTCCTGTGGCATTACGACAGACGTTACGTGGCCCCAGAGTGCTAGGTGCGGCTTTTCGGGCCAATCACGACCACGGGTGGCCATCTTCGGATGATCCGCTCGAGTGTCTTATTAGCGGCTTCCACGGCTCCGTTGGTCTCGCAGGTGCATGCGGGGACGACTTGTGGCGAAGTAACTTCCGAATTCGACGGCGAGTCTATCGCGGAGTCTCCTTGAAGTGTGACCCATTATCGTAAATGATCTCGTTGGGCACCCCATATACGCACATTATATTTTCTTTGATGAACTGGGCCACTTTTACGGAAGTGAGGACCTTGTAGGACTTGGCCTCTACCCACTTGGTGAAGTAGTCGATGGCTACCAACACGAACTCGTGCCCATTGCTTCTACGGGGATATTTTCCCTATCACGTCGATGCCCCCAAGTTGCAAAGCGGCCAAGGAGTCGTCATGCGGTACGGAGTCGTGAGGTGGGAGATGGATTGAGGTTGGCAAACCGCCGGCATTTGTCGCGAGTTCGGACGTGCCGAATGCGATGCTGTTTCCATGGAGATCCAATAGTAACCCATTCCGAGGATCACTTGCATCGGGGCTCTGGCATTCATGTGAGGACCGCAGGGACCATTCGCGACTTCGGTCATCAACTCTTTGGCTCTTTCTTGAGGTGACACATAAGAGGAGTGGTCCTTGATACCGCTTCTTGTATAGGTTGCCTCCTAGAATGACGTAATGAGAAGCCAACCTTTTCGGGGCTTGCAAGCTTTTAGCTACGACTCCTTCTTTTGGTCTACCTTCTTCGTCTGCGAAAGTGATTCTCCGTCTTTGAGGAATTGGTAAATACGATAGTACCAAGGTTCCTTTTATAGGCTCGAGTCCCAGGTCCACTTCACAACGAAAGGTGGGGCTTCTCTTCTACCCACTCTGAAGGGCTTTATGGCTTTTCCCTCAGGGATCTCTACCAATGAGGCTAAGAGTAGCTAAGGCATCTGCGAATCTGTTCTTTTCCCTCGGCAAGTAGTGGAAAGTCACTTCTACTGAAGGCCCATCCGATCAACTCCTCCAATATAGGCATGATATAGTTGCAGATTAGGGTCTACAAGTCTTCCACTTGTTGGAAATGGTTGATGATCGAGTGAGTCTCCGTAAACTTCGAGCTCCTTGACATTTCTTTTCTAAGGCGGCCTCCAAACCGGCAATGCGAGGCTTCATACTCGGCGGCATTGTTTCGTGGCGGAAAGTTGACTTGAGGGCTATGGGGGTATGCTCATCTTTTGGATCGACCAATAAAGCATTCCCGCACCATTTCCTCTTTTGTTAGCGGCTCAGTCAAAGAATAGCGCCATCTATTTTCGGGCTCAGTTTGCAAAGATCCCTTCATCCTGGAAATTGGGGTTCGAGGCCCTCTGTCTTCATTACTTGGGAAATTTTGCTAGGTGATCCGGCAATGCTTGACCCTTGATGGCCTTTACGGTCACATAGTTGATGTCGTATTACGCCAAGAAGAAGGACCACTTCGCTAGACGCATCGATAGGGAAGGCTTTGTCAAAGATGTACTTGATGGGGTCCATTTTCGAGACCAAGTTCACGGGGTGGGCTTGCATATAATGCTTCAACTTGCCGACTACCCTGCATCAGTCACACATGTGTCTTTTCACACGCCGAATAATTGAGCTCACTCCCTTGTAGCTTCCGGTGACAAAGTAAATGGCATTCTCTACCCGAGAATCTTTCTTCTCTTGAGCAAGCATAGCCCCAGCTTGCCGTGTACGCAGCATGATTAGATAGAGCGAGAAGAGGCTTACGTCTATGTGGGGGGCGTAGTACCGGGGATGCCCTAAGTATGCCTTGATGCAGTCAGGCGTCTTGGCATTCTTCGGTCCATTACGTGTCCACATTCTTCTTCATGAGCTTGAAGATGGGCTCGCACATAGTGGTCAGCGATTGACAAAACGGGCGATGTCTTGCAATTTACCCATGAAGCTCTTGACTTACATGCAGGTTTGAGGTGGCCTCATATCCATGATGGCTTTGATCTTTCGGGTCAACTTCTATACCTCGCTCAGTGACCGTATACCCGAGCACCTTTCCCCTTGTCACTCGAAGGTGCATTTTGGCGGGGTTTAGTCTCATGGAATGCTTGTCTCGGCCTCTCAAAGAATTTTTCGTAGGTCAACAAAGTGTTGCCCACCTTCTCCTTTGGAGTGGATTATCATGTCGTCTACGTAGACCTCAATCTCCTTGTGGATCATGTCATGAAAAAGTGCGGTCGCTGCCCTTTGGTAAGTAGCCCCGGCATTCTTGAGCCCGAATGGCATTGCGTATAACGATAGGTTCCCCACGGTGTGGTGAAGGAACATCTTTTCTTGGTCTTCCTCGGCCATCTTGATCTGGTTGTAGCACGAAACCATCAACGAAGGATTTGACTTCGTAGTTGGCGGTGGAGTCCACCGGAGATGTCTATGTTTGGCGAGAGGGTAGTCGTCTTTAGGCGGCCTTGTTCGGATCTCGGAAATCCACACGGCGCGCACCTTCCCATTGGCCTTGGTTACGGTCACGATGTTGGACAACCATGTCGGGTATTCAATGACTACGATGAATCCTACCCGCGGTAGCTTCTCAATTTCTTCTTTGACTGTAGAGACCATTAAAAGGCTTGATTTTCTCGGTTTACCTTTGCGGCTTAGCATACGGTGCTAGAGGGATTACGTGCTCTACTATCGAATCTGTCTAGCCCGGCATATCTTTGTATGACCATGCAAACACGTCGACGTATTCTACGAGCGGCTCAATCAATCTGTCCCTTTCAACCCCCTGGAAGAAGCTTCCAATCTGTGTCTCTTTAGGTTCCTCGATAGTACCCGAGTTCACACTTATCAAAACCTCCTCGGCGGCTTGGGCCCGGTTTTCCTCTTTTACGAAACACTGCTTAAAGATTTCTTTAATGTATTGTTCGTTTAGTGTGTTTGCATCTTGTTCAAATGATTCATTATTAAGCTGTTGTTAAGTTTTGAGTTAATTTATCATTTGTTAAGTTGGCCTTGATAAGAGGATAATCGAGAAAGATCTGTCATTTCATTCAAGATAAGGGGAAAGATGACATCGATTACATTTTCATAATCCTCGGGCGTAGAGGCCTTCGGATGACTACGGGGCTAGGAATTCGAAGATTCACGACTCATTGAATAGACAACACGACTCTGGACCCTACACTACTTATTGACTCGAGGGGACTTGGCGAGGTTAGGCGGGATCTCGCTCGTTCTTCTTTGTTGCCACAGGGAGTAGCGATCTTGTCGGCGTTGTCATTTGATTGTGCACTCTGCGGATCATGATTGCCTTTGTTGACACCAATTCCACAGGAAGTACTTGGGCTGATTTGTCGAGTCTCCTTTACGAACTTAACCCCGTCCATTTGTACCTCACGGGGCGATAGGAATAGGATTGTGCTTTCGGCATGCGAGATCTGACTCTCTTCATCCCAAAAGTCTTACGGCTTGTTCACTCTTCTCTCTACCTTTTCCCAAACGGGGGTTGGGGTGATCCTCTGGAGTAGTAAGAGCCATTACAAACACATTATGCTCGTGCGTGGGTAATGAAGGGTTACGGAGAGACTTTCATTAACATGGCTTGTTTTACTTCAAACTCGCAGTCTTCATAAGTGAGCCTTTCTTCGTAATCTTGACCATGGTTACCGGTTCGATGTCGTAGAAAAGAGGCCGAGCTGCGACAACATTAACTTGAAATCGATTCCGACTATGGGTCCAAAGCTGTCCCTCCATGGCGGCCCGGCATTAATCGGATCTTTCCATTTCCCTTGTAATTCGGCATAAGGAACATTGAATTTTTAGGATATCTATGACCATTTGGATTTCCAAAACCGTTTCCATTGGTTCCTTGAAATCGATCATGTTGACTCGGTTATTGGCGGGAAGAGGATTCTTGACCACATTGGGACCCCGAGGTGGTTCTAACTTGCCTTCTTCAACTAGGCGAGAGATCGGGAGCTTCGGGTAGGTGCAATCATTAGTGTTATGACCATGATAATTGTGAGCGACAGGTGTTTGGTCTCGTCCATTACGTCTTGGGGTTTTACGGGTTTCCAGTTTTCCAAGGGTCGAGGAGTCCTTGGGCTACCAAACCGTCGAAGACCTTTTCTAGTGGCATTCCGAAATCTTCGGCGGTATAGAAAGGAAGCTTTGGCTTTGCGGGCTTGGCACGCATTACGTCTGCTTTCTCATTAAGATATGTAATTAACCGCGCCAATCACTTCTTTTCCTTTTACGGTGACAGTGGGGCATTTGACAGGTGCTTTGTAGCGATAAGTGCTGCATTCTGTGGCCAGGGGCCATATTGAAGGCATTCTCAAACTTGGTGCGGCATTTACCATTGCCCGAAGGTCGGGATAGTAGTAATTGCCCGATTTGGACTCTTAGTTGAGGTTTCGGGCAAGATTGGAAGATCTCCATCTGTTCCTCTTCATTGAGTGGGGTCATCATTTCACCGAGCTTCCAATTCCATCTCTTGTAGAATTCACTTGCGGCTCATCGAACGTTGTAGGGTACCACTGTAGAGTCATTCATTTGGTTTCCCAATTCAAATTAGCTTTATACTTTTCTAGGAACGCTTCTTTGATGCTGGTCCCAAGTAGCTCGGGCCTCACGGTTTCACATGCGGGAACCACCTAAGAGTGAACCTTTTAATGATAGGTGAAAATGATCGGCCATTTCTTCTTTGTGTACAATCTTTGGCTCTCATGGCAAGAATGTAGCTTTCAATGTGAGTCAGGGGACAATCGGTGCCGTTGAACTTTTCAATTTACGGCATTCGGAATTTTGGAGGGAGAGGGACAACTTTGTTGGGATCGGTGATATGGTATCTTTGTCCTCTTGGTGTCTATTTCCCCAAACTTCTCTTGCATGGACCTAACTTGTTCCCTTAGCCAAGCCATGTCGAGTCGGGGGATGGTTTAGGATTGCTCGATTAGGAGAAGGCTTATCGACTTGAGTGGAAGGACGGTGGGTGGCACGGTGGTATTTAGTACCAAGGCTTGGGGATCTTTGGAGGGAAGTAAGTGTAAACTTGACCGGGTCCGTGTTCAGTGAGGCTGGCGGAGGCATAGGAATTAGGCTCATAATTTCCGAGTAGGAAAAAGGATACGGAACCTCCACGAAGTCACTGTGGGCAAAGTTGGAGGCGGAAGATCTGGCTGTGGCGGGACATGAATTGAGAGGGTCATTGAGCTGATTTTGAGGCCTAGGAAATGCACAGGATGGCCACATGCGAGGAGAGGGAGTAAATCCCGTGGGATAATGCGAGAAATTTCTTGCATGTAGGGATAGGCGAGGGCGTTTAGCCTTTACGTTGGTAGGGGACAAAGCTAAGGTCTCGGCTTGAGGAGGTGAGGGTGTTGGGATCTGATGGCTTGAGATGTTGGAAAAAAGGCGAAGAGGGGGTAATCTGGATAAAGGGATCGTATGAGGATGGAGGAGGGCATTGGTTATAGGTGGATGGAGTTTGAGATGGGTGCAGCCATACGGAGGCTCATCTTCTATCAATCACCAAAGGAGGCAGATTGGGCTCGACCACTATTTGAACTCCATGACGACGAAGCGCTTCGATGAGCGTGGCTTGCTGTTCCTCATGGAGCCCGCTTCTGTTGTTTTCCGGGCTAAGGTTAGCTCTTCTTTCCTAGTCATCTGGTTACCCAGAGCAATGAGCCATGTTTGCTCTGCATCAAATCGGTCATTCGACTCTACGGGCCGAGTAGCGAGGATTACGGCGACTGTGCGAGGATTACTGCGCTAACAAAGATCGGCCCGGCCAGGGTGTTCTCGCCCCAGCTTCTTTCTCAGCTGCGGGAAAGGGATAGGAAAAGGTTTAGACTCGGGAGTAGGTGTTTAGGAGTGAAGGCTCGGGCAACGTATGCAAATTAGAATCTTCAAGTTTACTTAAAACGCAGTGTCTTTTTATTAATATCTATTTGGTTGGAAAAGGGATTACGCCCTTTGCTTTTTCCACAACTACTGCAGATCTGGATCCCGGTGGGTTCAAAGTCACACTACGTGCTATAAGCCCCTCGTATTCCACACAGTGATTTCGACCTCCCGGGGGTGGGCGGCCCGGGGCGAGGGTCACATAGGAGCACGCGGATCCACAGCCGACCAAGCGAGTAAGAAACGCTCCTATCGGGTCCCCTAGCGGAATTCGCTAGGACCTTTCAACGCCACGAGCGATGCGGATTATAGTCGAAGGCAATACTCAAGGAAAGTCTCGTCTCTCATCTACTCAGCCTTGACGGATCTTTGTGATTTCGCTTGAGCGGAATGACGGTTTTTGACTTTGGTAATGTCAGAGAATACTAATAGGCATGGGTCGGGCGGCGGCTGCCGCGATGACGCGATGTCACATTGAACTTCGTTGCATACGCAGTGCGTAGTCGGAATCGAAGTCAATCTGCCGGTCAAGATCTTGCCAATTTTTCCTTGTCGGAATTTTGGCGGAAGGCTTCGGCTTGAGCGAAAGATCTTTTGATTTTTAGCGAAGACTTGGTCTTGACTCTTACGCATTTCGTGCGGGTCAAGGTGTCAATAGTCAATGTCGAGAGTCGAATCCCACCGATTTTTCCTTGTCGGAATTTGTGTGCGGAATTTTCGCTAAACGAGCGAAAATCTTGGTTTAGATTATGAGGCTAAGGCTTGACCTTTACGTGGGTATGCAAGCCTGGGCTATATGACACGGACTAGACCAAAAACCAACCAAAAGTCACGGATTTTTGAAACGTGTGACACGGGTTTGTGCGTTAGTCGGCCTTTAGTTTGCCGTGCGGGAGGATTGGGATGATTAGGTGCGGCGCCGGGAGCATCGTAAAGCTGTCCCCGACCAGCTGGCTATGAGTTTCAGAACCACCACTCGGGTTTGAGGACCGTGCGTGCAAAGTGTAATACGGGATATATCGGAGTGCGCGTAGTGTGTGCGGTCTCCTAAAATTGTTCCTTTTTGAGTTAAAGCAGAGATTTTCATAAATGTGTTTTAAAGGAATGATTTTCGGGGCGGGGAAAATGCAACACATAAGCAGCACGTAAATTTTTAAGGAAGCCCCGGATCCCCGAGTCGTGGGTGAATAGCCCCAGTGCCCTAGAATTGCCCAGTTAACCATGATTTTTCTTTGGTGGAATTGCCGGCTGTTTGGTCGTATGGTCGAGAATCCAATGAGGATTAGCCAAATACAGCTGCGTAAGATCAATTTTCCGGAGTTCCGCTCCTTTTTGCTATTTTCGGGTTGTTTCGTTTGAAATATGCACGAGATTCCAAGATGCAAATGAGTACAAATACATGGTAAAAAGAAGCAAGTACGATTAATGGAAATCGGCGATGGGAGTCCTAACCCGCTCAGAGGGAAAAGCTTTACGTATTTTTTTCAAAAATTTTTTTTTTTCGAAAAGGGGATCTTGGTACGTGGGATTGTTAAACCACCTTGTTATCCCGAAGCCCGGAGTTAGGGAGACGATACGAGGAAGGGTAAGTGCGAGGTCCACCTATATACACAGTATGCGACTTTTGTTTTGGAAAATAAAGCTTTTTTCTCCTTTGGGATGATCCCAGTAGTGAGCGCCATGGCTGTGAATGTGTGCCCCGAAAAATTTTGTTTATTGGAATTCACGCGGGTTTGAAGACCATCAGAGTTATTTAGAAATTAAGAGTCGCCACGCCATTTTGATTACCTCAAAACTTTGAAAAAAAAAGGTTTTATGGAGTTCGGAGGATTAGAGTTACCCCCTTGGGAAGAACGTTTGGCGTTCACCCGGTACCTTGCTTAGGAGCGAGTCTCCCTAGATTTCATTAATCGTGTTTGCTTGCGTGCTTTCTTTGTGTGCATGTGTTTGAAAATAAGGAGGGGAATGTCCCAAGTTATCTTCCGGTGGCACAAGCCCATTTGTTGGTTGTCGCTCGGGATTCCTTGGAATTCCTTTGGGATTATGATCCCAGTCCTCGTCACCTTGACTTATGGTGTCGCATTTTAAACCTCGGGACCCTCGGGACTTGCGTGATCGAGAGAATGACTCTCTTTTGGGTCAAAGATGGAGTTCTTTAGGAAAAATGTCCTTAGCCCATCAATCCTACGCTTTAAGACGGTCGAGCTCGTATAGAGGCTTGTACTCATTCTTAAGCGATAATCGGAGATATAGGGTTCAAGGTTATCACTTTTCCTAAAGAAATCATGAACAACACAATGGAAGGAACGATGCAAAGATGAGAACTTTTACACCGGTCATGGATTCAAGGTTCTGGAAAGGGAAATGCATGATGAAAAATGAATCTTTAATGAAAAGATGGCGTATTTTAGGTTACAAATAATTGCTTTTTGATTGAAATAATCAGTCTTTATGCAAATGATGCATAAAGATTTGATTTTTAATACAAATGATGCATTGAAAAAGAGGTTTTGATGCAAAGGATGCATTTTTATTGAAAAAGATTTGGTCTTTCATATACAAATGATGCATAAAGATAACATTTTTATTGGAAAATAGGGGTTTTAGGTGTAGAGGATGCACCTTTATGAAAAAGACTACATTTTTATGACAAATGAGGTCTTAATGCATGAAGAAAAAGGGGAAGGGGATTATAAAGATATGATCTTTAAGCTACACAGTCCCAAACAATATAAAGACTAATCCTAAAATGAGCAATTTATAATGCA